>CM044553.2:19030396-19102896 GCA_024416835.2 Perccottus glenii
GAAAGAGGGCAGAGCATGAGAGGAGATAGTGGCTAATGAGAGAAACTGAAGAGTAGAACACAAGAAGGAGAAGCAAGTCGTCGGAAACTATAGCTTGATAAGTGCCACAGAACTACCAAAGTGGTTTACACCTACTTTCTTCATTTTCACAATTCACTTTACTATTCTACAGTTGGTCCGGCAGTGTTTAGGCTTCACTGACTGTACCAGTAGGACCTGGTCCAAAGCAGTAGAATATTTGATTGGAGAACAAACTCCAACAAAATGTGTGTGATGAACAGTTTTTAGGCAAGGCATAAATAGCACAATTCATACACTGTGTCATTTAATGTGTTTTACAGAAATAAAAGACAAATTTAAAATATATAACCAAGATTTCGAATAAGAAACACAAGTAAAATACAGAATAAAAAAAAAAAAAAGAGATAACAATGCAGATAAAAAAAACTCTTTACTAAATGTAGGCGGTGCTAAAGAGAAAGGTTTTAATCTGAGGCGGTTCCAGATTTTTGCTGCATAAAATTTAAACCCTGCATCACCATGTTTATCTGTGAAGGTTCTCATCCAGGACATCTTGAAAAAAAGTGTTGAAGTAAAAGCATCTAGACTCAGTTTTCAAGGTAAAGACGTTTTGTCTGTAATACCAAGAGACTTTATCAATTCTGAGATCAACTGGTCAGCGAGCTGAGCTTATATCTTTAGAGAGAGGAGTTTCCCCTGAAACCAAAACTGATGGACCAGGCTCACCTTGAAAACTGAGTCCAGATGCTTTTACTTCAACACTTTTTTCAAGCTGTCTTGGATGACTGAGAACCTTCACAGATAAACATGGTGATGCAGGGTTTAAGTTTTAAGCAGCAAAAATCTGGAACCGCCCCAGATTAAAACTTTTCTCTTTAGCGCCGCTTTTAGTTCTATCTCTGGGCACGAACAGAAGGCCTTTCCCAGATGTTCTTTGTTTAGCTCTGATGCATTAAAAACAGTAAGGTTAAATTGATAATGAAAACAAAGTCTGTAAGGATAATATGTAATATCTGGTAAAGTCAAAACATGCTTTTGTGTTAAATGAAAAATGATTTACAGTCAATTACAAAATTGTAGCATTACACACAATGTCATGTCTTGTGGATAGAAGGCAGCTGTAAGTTAGTGTATGTCTTCATCTTTAACAGCAGCTACAAAAGATGCACTGAAGTTCCTTTGCTTTAACTCTGGCACTCCTTGTTTACAATTACATGTGCCGGCATCTGTGTTGATGTAGTGCAGCTGCCATGTTTGTTAAACACATTTCTATGAGGTGACTTCATCTGCAGAGCTATAGTGAACGTGTATGTGATCAGTTAGAGGGTCATTCTAATGCCACAGTGGCTGTTTGGGCTTCACGTCTGTCAGTCGTTCACAGACAGTGAATAAAACCGCTCAGTCACAGACAAGTGGGCCACCTGACAAGTGGGCACACGCAGAAGCTTCACGCCTCAGTGCATGTGTTCATGCCTCGTGAACATACGTTCATGCAAACATATGCTCACATATACACCCCCGAATGCATGGAGTGTCTGCTCACTTTCACTGCGTCTGCCTCACTGTGGATATAATTGGCGCTGGCCCCATGTGGCATCATAGTGAGGATCTAAAGAAATGAAGGGCGACGTGCAGATGTAAACAAACACTCTCTCTCACGCAGATGCTCTCCCCTTCTCTGCCTGTACTGCGTCTTTTCACTTAACACCCATCCTGCAGGCTCCCATGGAACTCATTTCAGTTTGGATTTCAATGTCACACTGATTCTATCTGTCCCCCAAACCCGTCATGCTTCAAGCACAGTCGTCTTTCCCTCTTCTGCTTCCACCTTTTTTCTTCAGCCCCTTCCTTCTCTCACTCTGATGTTTTTATGTCTATCTCCTACTCTCGCAGGCCAACAACATGCAAATGATGCCCCATAAATGCAAATCCTTTCCTATCTCACAAGAAACCCCATTGGAGAATGGAGTTGGCCAAGTAAAGATATACCAACTCTTATCGTTCTGTAGCAGAGGGGAGCCTTTTGTTTGAAGGTTACCTGTGAGTACTGCTACAGTAAATGTGTGCTTTAATCAGACAGTCCGAGGCTACATATTTCAACGTGCTTTCTCGAGCATCACTTCCTAATGATCTTCACTAGATGTAGTCCATGGGGAGTAAATACTTTCACATTAAAACATGGGGTTTGCCAGATGAGTTATGTAATACAGGGAAATCCTCGCAGAGCCAGCAGAGGAAAAACTTTAGTGTGTGCTGTTTTTAGTTGTACTGTCCATGGGGCTGAGGGAGGACTCTCTCCCCTGCAGGTTTGCACGGCTCAGCTGTGAGTGCTCAGGGAGTATCTTTGTATTCTCAGCCTTTTCCTGCCATCTGCTCCTCTCATTCTCTCTCCATACTGCCTTCATATTTACATCCCATCGCATGATACACACTCCATATTCTACTGTTTAAATAACCCTTGCTACATCACTCAACTCTGTCATACACCACTCTGTGCTCTGTCTTCAACACTCTCACTCTCTTTACAAAACCCAGACTTTTGTTTTTTGTGGTGTTTGACTGAGTAACATTTTTGTCATTTGTTTGTACTGTATGCATGCAACCATCTGCGTGTGCATGTGCAGTGCCGGGTGACTGTCCTGAGGGCACTTGTCCACACCAGAGTAGAGCAGTGGCTGACCAGCTGTCCTCCTTGCAGCTAGAGACATGCTGTCTCTTCCATCTATTCTCTCTATTTCTTCTTATCTCACCCTCTTTCTTTGTTCCACGCAAACTCCTATTCTCCTCTGAATGTTTCATCTCTATTTCTGTCTTTTCATTCACTCAGAAGATACAAAACTGTATAGTATTAAGTGTTAGGAAAGTGACAGACTAATGCAAAGATAGAGACAGACATCTTGTCCACTAAAGAAAGGTTACTTTGACAGAGTAGAATAAAGAAGAGACAAATCAAAGTCAGTTATACCACAACTGAGGCTACAAGGGGACGTTGAGAGGTTTTGTGGCTTTATACAGGACAGATGATTCTCTGAAAAGAAAGACGTGTCACAATGAGGGGATGAGAGGTCAAGTGAGACGCACAGAGAACAAGTGACAAAGAGAGAAAGAGAACTGTGGAATGGGGAGGCGGAGAGCGGGATTAGATGAGGTTAAAAGAGACATGGTGCAATAATGGAGAGACATCAGAAGAAGAAGAAAAGATGGAGTGGAACGGAGGAGGGCCAATCAAAGTGGGAAATAATGAAGGTGAAGAGCATGGACCATGTCTGAGAAAGGACAGGAATAAAACTCTTAGCACGAGTTTCCACAAAAGGGAATATGTGGAACTAAAATGTATGTAGCTCAGAAAAATTGGCCTGTATTTGGGCTTGTGTTGGTCACAGCCTGGTAAGGCCTTACTGAGACTTTCATTAAGCAGTGGACCATTATTGAAGGTCACGGTAGTAAAATCTTTTTTAATGCTTAAGGTTTGTCTGTGATTATTTTCCAAAATACTCTGGGAATACAACGTTTTACAACCTGGTGATCTCAAGACTAAGCTAGCATTTTAAATACCACCAATTTACTGTCACTTTTGATTTATGAACTGGTCCACCGGCTTCAATGTCCCACTCAGCCTTCTCATTTCCTCCAGCAGTTTCCTCTGTCTTTGGCCTGATTGGCCCGGAGCTTTAAATGTGTTTAATTAAGGGACCATTATCCTTAGGCGGCTGACACAGCAGGAGCAAGACCCCTGTCAGCCCCTGTAACCCATTCACAGCCCACCCATCCCAGATCCATTTCTCATGTCCACCTTGTTTATGTGTCCTCTCAAAATGAGTTTCCTGTTAGTGTTTCTTTATCTTTCTGTTTATCTTCTCTCATCAAAGAGGAAAATAACCAAAACAGAGCCAAAGGTGATACACACAAATTAGTTGTGAGAGAGGACTGCACAGGGCTAATTGTTGAAGTGTGGGGTGAAAAAGGATAATAGTTTATAGTAATGCAAGTGTGAGTGTGTGTTGTAACAGCGTGAGAAGAAAAAATCCAAGATTCTAATATTTTATGTATAAAACAGAGCATTTATGAAACACCTACCAGCTGTTATGTTTGTTCAAATAGAATGTTGCTCTGGTAACTACAGTTTAGTACATAGTCTTTACTCATGCCCTTGCCTTCGATTGTTTATGTGAACACAGCTACTCAACATGTATAGAAATCATCAGTCCATTTCTCACTATGTCTTGTTATCAAAATGACTCTTGATTCGAGGTCTACGAGGCCTGTTGGTGGAAACATGGGCTAACTCTTTATGGAAAAGCACTGGATGCCCAAGTTAAGATCTATGAGCCGTAACAAGGCTACATGAAAGTGGAAGAAACCAAGCATCTACCAGCAGACTGCCTTTGTTTCCACAGCCCAGGTGTATTTAATTCATCTGAGGCAAACACATGCGGCCCATCCAGACCAGAAGAAAGGCCAGTGAGAGATGTATTTAAGTGTTAAGTGTGTGAATTAATAAGCCAGTCGTTTTTCTTTGTTGTGTTTGACTATTGTCCCGAAGACATAGCATTAGTCCTGACACAAATGAGGAAACATAGTGACTGAAACCACTGGGGATTATTTCAGAGCTGTATGTTGTTTAAGAGGACGACAGATGGGTCACAGTGTTCTCTCAGTGGGTTTGGAGCTGGAACACAGTTAATTACATCTTAATTAAATATGACCTGCCTGTCCCTGCACTCCTTGGCCATGGACGGCTCATGTGTGCTACTGTAAGCTTTAGTGTGTAGCACTGACCGTTGTTGGAGCGTAAAGCCCGCACTGAGATGCCATTGGTCCCTATTGGGTGATGAACGCCGACTCCGTCCAGCACCATCGCCTCCCCAGGCTGCTTTAGCAACTCTGTCAAAGCCCTGTGGAGAGTGAGACAAAACACACATTTTACTATTGATTTTTACAGGATACACTCTACAGCAGATTTAATAACCGTAATAAAAAGCTGTTATAGAGATGTACGGGCAAAGATATGGAAAATAAGATATGAGAAACCATACAGCCTTAATACAGTTAGAAACAGATGGTGTCTATAAAGACCAACTGAAAATGCTTGGATTTTATTTCATAATGAAGTATGAAGAATCTCTGGATGTTTGCCAAGTGGGACCTTTTAAAATGTGACAAAAAACAAGGCATAGGTCTTTGCTTTGTATTAGTTAAATATATAAATGTGACTGTTATCTCCCAGTACCTCACATTTGTCACATTAACAAGGACTCAAAGCCAGTGCAATGGTGTCATTGTTCACAAGGACATTAGAGCAACACAGTCAACAAATCCGATCTGACCCAGGAGCTGCTATCAGGAGAGCCATGAATATTTCCTCACCGTTAATCTCACTGTTGAGGCCTTTTAAAATACACCACAGCAATTGTCTTTTTATTATCCTGCTGCGAAACGATGGTCATGAGAGCAGCAAGCGTGAAAAACCTGTGCAATAAAACGAATTAAACACAGCTGTCCCATAATAAATCTGCAGCTATTTTTAAGTTCCTCTTTGCGCCCCAATATTTAGATTACATATGTTATTATGTAAGGTGTAATTAGGGCCTTTATAAATGATTACAATGGCACTAATGGAAACGCCTAATAAAACTGTACACGATCTGACAGGTTTTAAAAGGACATTCAAGGACAGTGCTTATAAAACACGGTGGCTCCAAAAGGAACACACTGTACCCATACACATACATCTCAGCTGCCCTTTTGCATTTTACAAGCCAATCCACTTCTCTCTGTGCTCTCATTAAAATCTGTCCACTCCTATTGCTTTACTTTGCTTGTTTCCCCACAAGCCATGACACATCACTCTTTGACTCTTATCCCACCAGTTCTTACCCCCAGAATGCTATCGTTCAGGCCGCGTTGTTATCTATGCTCACTATCTCCCAGAAAACATATTTTTTTCCCCTCTTCTTCTAATCTTTTCTGTCTAATCTCCTCAACTTCATGCATCTTACTCTCCCCTGCTTTCATGCTGTTGCTGGTAGGCTTGTACTTCTCTCTGCACCACTTCTATTCAACCCTCTCTTGAATCTTCTACAATCTTCTTCACTTCCTCTCATCCTTGTGTCTGCTCTTTTTTGCCCTTTCGGCCTCTCACCCTTTGGCCCACTTTCTATTTGCATCGCTCAACGCCTTTAGTATTCTCAGTCAATCCTCTTGTTTTTGTTGTCCTCCCTGAGGTAACTGTCACATAAACTCTTCCAACTTGTTATATTAGCACTGTTGAACTGATCCACAGTGATGTGAGGACACACAGCACTATTTCAAGTGCAGTTCACTCTCAACCACATAAAAACCTTATATTTATAACAGACTTTTCTGGGAGGAGTCCACGTTACAGAGGGTTCTCTCCGGGTACTCCAGCTTCCTCCCACCGCCCAAACACAGCCATGTACCGGTCAATTGGACAATCGAAAGTGTCCCTAGCAAATGAATGTGCGAGTGAATGGTTGTCTGTCAGTATAGGTCTAGCCCGGTTGTTCTTATGAGTAAGCTACGCACTGTAAATACTTTTTGCCCTTTCAGTTAAAAATGGTCCCTGATGGAGACAGAATAAGTCACTGCTCAAATTTCTGTTAAATTAGTGCAGCTCCAACCCCACTGAATAAGTCCACCTAAAAACTCACATAAGGGGTCATAATTTAGTTTTTTGTTACTTAATTATTTTGCATAAATGTATGTATCAGTAAAAAGGGGCGCGGCTGTACTGTGGGGATTTAGATTCACCGGTTCACCTGCCTTGTAGGAGGAAGCAGGGGTATCCATAGAAGAGGAGGAAGATATGCAGACTCAGACAGGAGTGCTAACCCCTCTGCCACTATGTACCTCCCATTAGTAGTTTCTATTGGAAAATGGGGATTTGTTTGATTAGCTTAATATCACAATAGCTTCCTGCATTCTTCATCACTTACACTCAGATTTGACAGACAATTAGCCCTTTTAAGTCTAAATGCAGTTCAAGACCAATACTGAAGCTGTAAATCGACAAATGTAATTGGAAGCACTTGCACATAGGCAAATCTCCTGACATAGTCTGTTTAACACATTGTTATTAAGCAGGCCTAAAATCAAGCTAAATGTTTTCTAGAAGAAGCCCGGGGCAAAGCATTGATGAGCAGCTGAGCAAAAAACGTTTCACGATGTTCGGATCGCGTTAGATTTGTGTTGCTTGATTGTTTTTGTTGCTGCAGAGTCCAGTTCCATTAGGTCTTTCACACAATCACTTACTTGCTCGTTCATTTGCATCCAGCACCATCTGTAGCCCGCTGCACTGTGAAGAATTGAGTGTGCTCATTTTGTTTTCCTTCTCTCACTGTTCTTGGTCAGGCCAACACAGTAGCAATGAAACGCCTTCATTTGTTTATGTTATTTTTGTTTATGTCACACCCTTGCACTGGGCCAGTGTTGGTTGTGTAACTTAATGTGCTTCATTGTCTTCAATTCATGTCAAACAGGGCTAAAAATAAAGCAAGAAAAACAGCCCACAGTGGTTAAATCAGACGTTTAGTATTGTTCTGCCCCAGACGTATCAAAACGCACTTCCTCTGCATAGTGCAGCATTTTGAGGCTGAATCACTCCTCACTGTCACAGCAGGTTAGTGTATATTACAAGACCCCCAACAGATAATTCCAGGGGCTGGGGACGTAGCATGGATCTGAGTATACATACAAACCCTCTCATTTCACATGACAGTGCTGCAATACTGTCTTATTCCACTGTCTTGGCAGCATACAGCTGCTCACACTGCAGAAAACGCACTCCTTATTTTGAACAGGTGGGAATTTAAAGAGGTTAGAGTCAGTGGGATCCGATTTCAAATTGCTTTCCAGCTACTGACGACAATACACAAGTATCAGACATTATTCATTTGTATGGACAGTTTTTGAGCATTGTTGTGCAACGCAAAGTGTAAATTTGTATTTTATTCTAAATCCCAGTAATTATTAACAACTATTGTTGTTACTATAGAGAGAATACTGAGCTCAAATATCACTGCGCTTTATCCCTGCTTAGTGATGTTGTGCCTGGGGTAGAACTTTAGATACATCTGGTTTCCTCATACATTTGGCTTAACTGACCTACAGTTGTGTTACTGCTTTTATGTGCAGTACTTTGGCCAATTTTAATCTGCCACAATGATTGTGCCTTTTTTTTTGCCCCTTAAGAACAAACAGAGATGAATCTAAATAAGGAAACTCAGCAATGAATGGGGACACAATAGAAAGTGTGCATTTGTGTTCTTTCTTGTCCTCTGAGTGTTAGGGTGTAATGAAGTGACAAAAGCAACGTTTGAAGTCTCTGTTCATCAGTAATCAGCTGTACTGCTGTCAGATTAAAGAGTCACCCTCAGCCAGATCTCCACAGACAGACAGTAGGCTAAACAGGCAAGTGGATGCATTCATTGTCTCAGAGGGCTCTGATACTGCAGCCTCTCTAACACACAAACATTTGCACACTGCAAACACATATACCATAGCTGCCAGATAATGTGCCCTTGTAGGCTTGGTCCAGAGCCGAAATCTGTCTCCCACCCTGCTATACTCCTATTAGAGCTGACAGCTGCCAAATAATGTCCCTTGGCATGGCTGAGTACTTGCTTCATTTGTGTTCATGCATAGACTTTCAGCCAATCAAGAATGTGTACTTTCATGGCCATGAGGAAAAACTTTTGTATTTTTTACAAAACAATATACAATACATAACTGATATTCACATCTATACCAGACTGTATCCTAAAATATCTTTTTTAGATTTATCACTTTGAAATTAAAAATGTAAACTTTAGATATATGTTTAATTGCTCTGTAGGCTAAGACTTATATACACTATGACATTTAATGATTCAGTCAGATGTATTGAGAGGAAAATACTGAGCAATAAAATGAGCTTTAAATTTGAATCTTGCAGTCTGGACTTTTCAGGCTGAATGTGTCCTGGCAGGATGTCAGCGCGTCGTTGGTAAAGATGATGTCACAGAATCTAACATATGTCAGCCTCTGAGTCACCGTCTGCACTCATTATTTGGTCTTTATTTTAGAAAGCACCAAAATGCACACGTTCACTCTCCTCCAGGGATTTGTTCTCATGCATTCATCGGTGTGACGCACACATAATAACCCACGCATGAATACGCCGGCACACGTACACACACCGTCAGCGGCGTATTCCTCATCTGGCCTAGTTTTTTTTAATATGCTATTGACAACATAATGGTGCTTGCTATAATCTAAACTATGATAGACAGAACTTTATTGATCTGGTGTTATTATCTGTTTAAAACAATTATACTTACAGATTGGAAATACTTACGGAACAAAATGTTAACAACTAAGCATTAGAGAGGTTGTTTTTGATTTGTTTGTTGTTTTGTTACAGTGAACCGCTACTTAACAAAGATATCAATTCAGTTGGTTATAGGCTGACCTGAACCCAATACACCCCCTGCACATGTCATATAAACATGTCACGGTCATGGCAACACTGATGAATAAGCAATGCCCCGGCACTCTGTCATCTGTGCAGTGTGACGGGCTCCAGCGGACGACGAAGGTGTGCGACCTGTGAAGTGACCTTGAGTACGACACATGGCACTGACATGGACAGTGTGGGGAAGCACCCAAGGCCCTGTGCTTATTTCAGGAAGGTGGGATACTCAACAACAGCCTGGTTGGGGGGAGGGCTGGATGGAAGGATGGCTGGATGGCTGTCAGACTCTGTTTTTTAAATGTGACAGCGTCGTCTAGATAGGTGTTATTTATGGCTAAGGGGTGGCAGCTGGACTCAAGGAACGCCATTGGGGATTGTGCAAGCAGCTTGATTAGAGGCTTCAAACGACTCACACGTCTACAGTGTTCTTTAATATTAATATATTGTCTTCAACAACAGTTATACTTGTGTCTGGTCATTTCTTTTTGTGTCAGGACAAATAGACCAGCGCTTTCTTGTTTAATGCAGAAATTCCATTTGAAGCTATACAGTATAATGCAACAATACAAAAAGCTTTGCAGCGCAGCAGTCAACCTGTGTTTAGCTCATGATGCACACATGCACAGATATTCCCTTCACTCTGCATTCAGCTCAAAGTTCAGGCTCATACACAGACCTCAAAGCCACATACAATATGGAATTTGTCAAGTGCCCAACACTCATTCGTTTACAGCAGAGAGCACAAGGGCACTCTGATGACGAACGGTGATAGTATTTCAGAAAATCAAACACAGAGCAGCTCATTCATTCAGTAAGTCTGCCGTGGGCATCATTGAATAGGTGCCTTCTGAAAGGGTCACTCCAATGACTCTAATTCATTAACCTGTCCCACCTGACCGCCCATTCCATCCAAAAAGTCTCAGCAATCACACCCTTTGTCATCGCATCACCTTTATGCTTTATTTAGGATAAACAGGTCAACATAATCTTTTGTTTTCAGGATAGTTTCATTTGTGCTTTAAATGTACTTTTGCACTTTTTCTTCAAGTTTTTATTAGAGTTAGATCCCCTTTGTTCATATAAAGGGTCTTCAAAGTCCCGGAGTTCAAGGCTTCAAGAAGCAGGATTTTGCATGATTGTGGGACGTCACAAAATATCAGGAGGGTTACATTGAAGAAGGCTTCTTCAATGTAACAGATGCCGGGACGGCATATGAGTGACGCGCTCTACCACACTACACATATAATAAAGAAAATAGGCCTGTACACTAGTAATTGTACAAAATATGCCAAAATGACCCTATACCGTTTCAGAAGACATGTTCTTTCTTCCAAACTTCCCGGCTTGGATATCCTTTACTTGTAAACAAAGACGCGGTTACAGTCCAGTTGATCTACGCCCTCTACTGGCTAAAGGTTAGGACGGGCTATAACTATATTAAAGTTCTTAACTTACTCAACATGTTTTAGAATGCAATACACAACCTTGAAATCTTGAAAATAAAAAGCTTTATAGTCTCTTTATAGTGCTTGCACTTGTCCTTTCGATAAAAAACATTAATTGACCAATATCCAGCTAGTCTCAGATGTTACAATTCCCATGCTGCTTCTCTTCTCACATTATCACCCATAAGATGAAGTCGGCTTGTTTTTCTTTTTAATGGCGCTCTAACTCTGAAGACTATCACCTCATCCCTCTACTTCTCACTTTTGCCACTGTCCTCCGCCCTTTTTCCTACACTCCCCCGTTCTCCCGTTTGCCATTGGTTGCTGCTCATCAGTGCTACCTCTAGACGGCCTCCCTCCCTGAGTTACGTGTGCTGTTCAGCTGCGCTTAGCTTCACCTGTCAGCTCGGATCAGGCCTGTGGAGCTGCAGCATGACAAACTGCCCTCTGATTCACTTACACACACTCGCAAACGGACACACGGACACACACAAACACACACAAACACACTTGTAGCATTTTCACAACTGGCCTCTCCAAGCTTCTCCCACTGGCTTTGTGTTGAAGTGTTGGGTGGAGTGCATGACTCTGGCTTAGACAGGCCTGCATTCCTAAAAAACAATGTTTGTCCTAGCTTGCTCTTTTCTGTGACTCAGTGATATTTAACAGAAATTATATTAATCTTTACACAGTCCCTTTTATTCCACACCCCCGAACAATGTGGAGGTGATTTTTCACTCATAGTTAGTGGTTGGGTGAAGCCATTTATTGTCAAACAATTTTCTTGGCAGTTGGGGAAATTGACTTATTATTTTCACTTCTTTATTAGAGTTGGAACACTGCTGATTGGCTTTCTCAATTTCTTGGATATCTTTTTATATTCCATTTCCTGTTTTATAGGGTGCACGTGGCAGAGTGGTTAGCACTCCTGCCTCACAGCAAGAAGGTCGTGAGTTCAAAACCCGGCCGACTCAAACATTCTCGACCGACTCCGGTCTTTCTGTGAGGAGTCTGTATGTCCTCCACGTGTTATCGTGGGTTCTCTCCGGGTACTCCGGCTTCCTCCCACCGTCCAAACACATGCATGTTTAGGCCAATTGGCAAAATCTAAAGTGTCCCTAGTGATTGAATGTGAGAGTGAATGGTTGTTTGTCACTGTCTGTCTCTAAATGTCAGCCCTGCGACTAACTGGCCATTGTCCAGGGAGTACCCCACCTCAGGCCCAAAGTTTCTGGGATAGGCTCCAGTCACCCGCGACCCCTAACGGGACAAAACGGTAGAAAATGAATGAATGTTTTATATAGTTCAGTTAACCTTTCCCACAGATCCTTTGACACTTGTTTTGCTTTTCCCATGACTCAGAATACAGAAACATTAGTGCAGCACTGGATTAAAGATGCAAGGGTCTGTCCGGAGCCCAGAAACCTACTGACCTTTTAAACACACACACTGATTACAAGCAAACAGATCACAGGTGAGGATGGTTACCTTTAGTTGCCATTCAAACCTGTGTCACTTGTGCACGTTATCAGGCCAAAATGATGTAAAGTATGTAAACTTTTGATCAGGGTCATTCGGATAGTGCTGTTGTCATTAATGTTTTAAAAGAGTAAACGCAGTTGTTTGACAATAAATGGCTTCACCCAACCACTAACTATGAATGAAAAAAAGTTTTTTGTGTTATCTTTCATATTCTCTGAAAAATGGCCAAACATTCACAAATTCTGCCATGGTATGTAAACTTATGAGCACGACTGCACAACTGTATTCAGTTTACTTTTTTGTTAACCTGGTTGAATTTATACAAATAGCTTGGCTTTATTGCCATTTTAGGCAGTGACATGACTAAATTTAAAAGAAAAAGATGACCTTTTGTGCTTTAAATCAAAATGGAACTAACAGCAAAAGTAAATAAACTGACTTCTAAATTTAAAATTGTGTGTTGCCTCAAATAGTGCCTTCTTATTCAGCCAACTGAGGCATTGTACAGGCCATTCTTCACAATAGTGTAGAGATGCACAGCCATTCATATTTATTGTATGTAATTATGCAGACACAAAGTGTGATGACCAGAGGAATTGAGGTCATTTTATTCTCCAGGCTCCACTGCAAGCATGCATTTTAAAAAGAATTGTCCATGAATGTATAAGTCAAGTTTTACTTACTGTTGTTTTTGAATGCAGACTTAGCAGTTAATTATATTTTTCACCTTTTGTCACTTTCACTGAATGGCAAAGAAACACTGTTGTTATTTCCATCACACATGGAGGAGAAACAAGTGGACGTCCACACAAAAGAAAAGAAGCATTGATTTGGAGAAGTAGTAATGTATCTCTCAGGGAAGAAGGCCAATAAATCCATTAAATGACTAGAGATATTCGCGTGAGCTAAGCTGAGATGTTCATCACTTAATGGAAAAGACGGAGGGGGAGATGGATGGACAGAGGCTCACAGACAACAGACTGGGGGGTTGTGTTCAAATAAGATTTGAAACAAAACTACAAATCATGGTATCACAATAAATGTTTCAAATGAGTTGTGTTTAAAAAAAGCGGCTGTCAGTGCAGTGTGTTTTCCAGAGACAGAGAGCTCTTAGAAGTGTCTACAGTGAGGAAGTCACTTTGAAGTGAGTGTTTGAGTTTGCCTATTGCCAGAGAAAAAGAAGAGTGAAGGGTAAACAGTGAGTGAGTACAAAACCCAAAGCCAGGTGACAGTCAGGTCCATATCCTATTCATTTAGCATGAGACACGTCAGTAATCACCTTTAAATGTCTAACTTTGGCGTCCAATAAGACTACTCGACTTTGTGTCAGTCCTTCAGCCAAAGCTGAGCGTTTACTGTTGTTGTGCAACAGAAAATGGCAGACATCTGCTTCAACGCCTGCAACCACTGTGTATTCAGCAATCCTCCTTCCTCTCAGGATTTATCACACGAGGGGTCAAAGATGGAAAATAAAGGCTCTATGACCAGAATGGCAATGTCTCTGCACTGTTGAACGATGGTACACAAGCAAGAACAGAGAAGGCGAGAAAATAAGTCCATCACAATTCAGTAGAACGAGTACTTTGTTCAGTTGAATTTTTAGTGGATGTGGTTTTTGAAATCGAATTGTGGATGGACTGAACCGGTTACATCCATGTTATTATATTATATATGTTTGTAACACAGCCTGTTTATCTCCTAGTTTAATTGCAAAAAAGTTGATGCTCTGAATTATGGGTGTTATGTCATCCTTTTTTTTATTAGCACAGCCTCAGAAATAAAAGTATTGACTGTTTTATTGGGATTATTTTTTAAGCCTCACTGATTCTATAGAGTTAGTGTCTTTCACATTCCCATGACTTCATCTATTCCTCTGCTATGTCTGTTTCCAAAGTGCCTCTCCTCCTCACTCTGGTCTTGTCTTGTCTTATGTAACGGTGTTTGTATCTTCATGCTCCACTTTCAGAAAGCGTGCACAGCCCCAGTATCCCATTCTCAGTCTCAACTCTCAACTGTCTATGTTTTATTCTGCTCTGCTTTTATTTTATTATTAATGTAACAATGCATAATAAGGTCCTTTTTCTAGAACCATCATCTGTAGTTTCACAATAACAACCACAAGTCATTACAAAATCAGCAGGGTCAATGTTAGTTTGTTTGTATTCTAATAGAAAAACGTGCACGTGTTCCAAACATGAAGAGCTTGGAGTCCTCAGTCTGGCCACAGTTTGAGCTGTAGATTTTAACATGACTGAACAGCATCACATTTCCATCTAGACAATAAATGCAGGTTTGTAGAGCTGCAGGGGCAGCCGCACTCACCAGCAGACAGATTACACAGGAGAGGAAAGGAAGCAGAGAAGAATCAGGTAAAATGGTCAGGAAGGTGATGGATGGAGAAAGAGATGAGTGGGGAAGGGGAGGAGTGGCCGCATCAGGTACGTTGTATTTTGACCATCATGGCTGTCATGTTGAAATGAGAAATCTCACTTCCCCTGTCATTTTCCATCCACTCTGTGTTATTTCACAGCTGCCCATAGGGAGTATTATATTGTTTTCAGTCCGGCTCAAGGGCAGGCCATCAAAATCACTTTTTTCTCCCTCCTCCTGCATCGATTGGATTATTAAAGACTTCTTTTTCTGAATTATCTCCATTTCCTTGCTTTTCTCTCAGTGTCAGGGTTCCATTATGTCACACTGACATTGAAGCGTTGATTCAACTTTGGTATAATTAGGCTGCACATATTGACTGTTGCGCTGCTGCCAAATGTGACTGTGCAAATAATGTGCGCATGTAATGAGTAGTAGGGGCTAAACCTTAGTAAAAATTCTTCTTAGTAAAAAATCTTGTCATGTAAAACAAACAAACGACAAAGCTCTGTTTTAAAGTAGCTAATACTAATTGTGTGCATCATTAGTTTATATTCAGAGTAACTAACGGCTTCAGTTTATGAGAACTAATACTAGGTTATTCATTAATATGCAGATTTTACTGCGCCCCATTTGACAGCACTGAAATGATTGTGAACAGCTGACAGAGATAAACATTGGAAATAGTTGACAGTTGGGTATTAGAGAGCTGGGCATGTCTCCAGTACTGATCAGATGGTTCCAAACTTTGTAGGTAAAGGTTACATAGTGTTGGCTCTGTGGCAGCAGTATTAGTGTAGCCTATATGATGATAGTGTCATCATATTTTATAACTGCAGGGCTGGGACCTGATTGATTTTCACTACTGTTCAGACATTTGATTATTAATCCTGAGTGCAGTGAGCAAATAGTATCCTGTTCAGTGATCAGATGTTACAGACGCCACACTTCTGAGATTACCTGAAAACAAAAGCTCTGAATAGAGCTCCATTACAGTAGTGTTAGGAGATGGGTATTTTGTGCAATTGTTTCACACCTAGATGTTTTTTTACTAAAAGTAAGATACTATATGAAGGATTATCAATGTATTCCTTAAATATAGAACTACCATTCTTGTCAACTGTTGTCTTAGTAGACGTATACAGTGCCTTGCGAAAGTATTCGGAGTATTTGAATAATTTTGCAAGCCCAATTTTTCAGTTTTTTATTTGTTAAAAAATTTTGAAATATCCAATAAATTCCGTTCCACTTCATGATTGTGTCCCACTTGTTGTTGATTCTTCACAAAAAATTACAGTTTCATATCTTTATGTTTGAAGCCTGAAATGTGGCAAAAGGTCGCAAAGTTCAAGGGGGCCGAATACTTTCGCAAGGCACTGTATGTCATCTTGTCATTGTGTGAAAGGCAATAGATTGACTAAAGGCCTGTTAACAAACCCATTTAAAGCACTTGCTTTGGCTGAACACAGGCTGTTGTCATTAACTGAAAGCTGGAGGTCCATTTTATATAGTGACTAACATTTACCTTCACTAGAAACCCAGTTCACTTCTGGTTCTAACCACCCCCTCCCTTCCTTTTTCTTGTTATATATACATGTATAATATAACTGGGCTATATATATATATATATATATATATAATACTTTGTCCTTCACCCTCCGCGGGTGGTCTCTCATCCTTCGAGCTCGGGTCCTCTACCAGAGGCCTGGGAGCTTGAGGGTTCTGCGCAGTATCTTTGCTGTTCCTAGTATGCACATTTCTGGACCGAGATGCTCTGGTGTTCAGGGCCTGCTCCTGTGCAGCCATGATGAGTGCCTCTGTGCTGTCCTTCAGTCCGGCCCGTTCTAGCCATTGGTAGGATTTCTTGATATCAGCCACTTCAGTTATGTTCCGGTGGTACATCCCATGTAGGGGTTTGTCCTCCCATGATGGTCCCTCCTCCAGCTCCTCTTCCTCTGTTCCCCATTGCCTGAGACATTCACTGAGCACGTCATCTGTTGGGGCCTTATCTTTGATGTACTTGTGGATCTTGGATGTTTCATGTATCCTGGATAGTGGCTCTCACACTCACTAGCCACCTTCTTTACGGCTAGCGTACAGTCTCAGGGTGCTGGATTTGGGGTGGAACCCTCCAAGCATGGTGAGGAGCTTTCGTGTCTTAACGTCTGTGATCTGTATCTCTTCCTTTGGCCACCTTATTATTCCCGCAGGGTATCTGATCACTGGCAGGGCGTAGCTGTTTATTGCCCGTGCCTTGTTCTTGCCATTGAGCTGACTTCTTAGGACTTGCCTTACTCATTGGAGGTATTTGGCAGTTGCTGTTTTCCTTGTTACCTCTTCGAGGTTGCCATTTGCCTGTGGTATTCCAAGGTACTTGTAACCATCCTCAATGTCTGCTATTGTTCCTTCTGGGAGTGAGACCCCTTCTGTGTGGACTACCTTCCTCTCTTCGTCACCATTCGACTACACTTCTCAAGCCCGAATGATATCCCAATGTCAGAGCTGTAGATCCTGGTGGTGTGGATCAGTGAGTCGATGTCCCGCTCACTCTTAGCGTATAGCTTGATGTCATCCATGTAGAGGAGGTGACTGATGGTGGCCCCATTCCTGAGTCGGTATCCATAGCCAGTCTTGTCGATTATTTGGCTGAGGGGTTCAGGCCTATGCAGAACAGCAGTGGGGATAGAGCATCTCCTTGGTATATGCCACATTTGATGGATACTTGTGCAAGTGGCTTGCCATTGGCCTCAAGGGTGGTTTTCCACAGCCTCATTGAGTTTGCAATGAAGTCTCTTAGAGTCCTGTTGATGTTGTACATCTCCAAGCATTCAGTGATCCATGTGTGTGGCATTGAGTCATATGCTTGTAATCAATCCAGGCAGTGCACAGGTTGGTGTGTCGGGTTCTGCAGTCTTGGGTGACTGTTCTGTCAACCAGGAGTTGGTGTTTAGCTCCTCTGGTTTCTTTGCCGATGCCCTTCTGTGCTTTGCTCATGTATTGATCCATGTGCCCACTTATCTTAGCCGCAATGATGCCTGACATGAGCTTCCATGTTGTGGAGAGACAGGTTATTGGCCGATAGTTGGATGGGACTGTACCCTTTGTTGGATCCTTCAGGATCAGGATTGTACGCCCTTGGTAAGCCATTCAGGGTGCGTCCATCCCTTAGCAGCTGGTTCATTTGTGCTGCAAGGCGCTCGTGGAGTGCAGTGAGCTTCTTTAGCCAGTAGGTGTGGATCCTGTCAGGGCCCAGTGCTGTCCAGTTTTTCATACCTGAGAGTCTTTCTTGGATGTCTGCCGCTGTGATGGTAACTGGATTCTGTTCAGGGAGGTTGCTGTGGTCCTCTCTCAGAGCCACCAGCCACTGTGCATCGCTGTTGTGTGATGCCCCTCTCCCATATACTTTTACAGTATTGTTCAGTTTCCAGCCTTGGAGGGTCTGCTCTGCTGTTATTACCCTGCCATTGAGCGTACACTTTTGCAGGTTGAGTTGCGAACAGCCGGTTTATTCTTCTGGCTTCGTTCTCTCTTGGCCAAGGCTGGCCAAGGCTTGGAGCCTTTGTTTGGCAGTTTCAAGTGCTTCAGGTATGGGCATCTGGTTGTACCTCTTAGGTACCTGTTTTCTCATTGCACCTTTCTTGGCCTCTGTCAGTTGGCTTACTTCTCTACGTGTCTGCTTGATCTTGGCCTCCAGCCTTCGTTTCCATGGTGGGTACTGTTTCTCATGGCTCCCATGGTTGCTCTTATAGCCAAGCATCTCGAGGATCACTGCTGCGGAAGTGTATAGCAGCTCATTGGTTTCAGTGATGGATGTGGTAGGGATCGCACTCAATGCTGCATTCACATCTCATCTGGTACTTCACTTAGCCGTTGTAATTGGCGTCGGGGTTGCCTTGCATTCATTCTCGCCATGATCTTGTCTTTCAGGTCAGTCGCTGCCTCGTTCAGCGTTATTTCAATTGTTGGGGCTTCATACCCAATCTCCGGTTGGGGAGCCCCTGTTGGCTCCCCTCTGACCTTGCGTCCTGGCTCCCCCTTGCCGTAGCATTTTTTGTGTTGTATCTCGTCAATCTCAAGTTGTGATAGCAGCTGCCGCTTGTGGATGTTGGAACACTGTTGCTTCGATGTAAGCCTGGATTGTGGGTTTCGTAGTAACCATTCATCCCACATTCTCTTCATGTAACCCCTCTGACTAGGGTTACTGGAGTAGTAGCATTCCAACAGAGCCTTGTTATCACATCTCACATCTCCATCTTGTTCCAGTAGCCCATTTGTCATCAAGTTGCTCTGGTTCCCCAACACCTGACGCAGACCTTGTTTGGCCGGGCGTCGTCTGATCCGGCTTCTCATAGCCGGGACTCAATTAAAAAAATCTAATTAATTAGAGGCTTTGTAATTGATTAATTGTAATTAATTAATTAAGTATTTTTTCACATGGATTTTTAGTATACCATTGAATAATGACTGAATACATAAGCTTAATCAACAAAATATTGTTTATTTATTTCAGTCCAGCAGACCAGTGCAATGTTTGCCATTAAGTGTAGCAGTGTAGTTACCCTGGTCCTGAAACCTGGTCAGGACCAGGAGTGTGGGTTGGGTGTGGGTCCTTGTAACTTTATTCGGAGTCGGGCTAACGTCCACGCTAACTCCTATGTGTTTTGCGTTGAGGTGATATTTGAGGCTCGATGTGCTGCGGTGATACGCAAATTCCTTGTTGCATAGCTTGCACACAACCATGCTCTTGTCAACGCTTCCATCCTTTTGTTTTTTAAAACAAAATTTCCCATCCACGGGGCCAAGCAAAGCGGTCTCGTCAGCTTCTTCGTTCATGTTGACTGTGGTTTGTTGTTGTCGGAAGTCAAGAACGCTAGTTGGTGCTCCGGTATAATCGTTCCGTCGAAACTCATTCATTGAAAAACGTTCTGCGGTGCAAAAATAACAGTGGTTAAAATTATGTTATTTATTTTTTGCGTAATTAATGTTAATTAACGCGTTAAAGTTCCGGCCCTAATATATACACACACACATATATATGTGTGTGTGTATGTATGTATATATGGTCCTTGTGTAAAAAGCTGATGGGAGTTGAGAAGAAAAGAGTGGCGTTAGGCCTCATCAATCATGTTATATGTTCCCCACCAACACACACGCAAAAGCACCAATAAGCTGCAGCCAAACATGGTTGTACCAGGAAAAATAATGTAATAATGTCCATCTATATTTTTAATCCTGCAGTTCTAACCTTTTTGAACCACTCACCTCCGGGATGTGAAGGACTTTCTCTACCTGCTCAGCCAATGTCTCCCCACTCAACATCAGTTACGCTGAACATATTTTAAGAGACATATTGAACTTGACTAACATCATGGTATTCCATGAGCCAGACATTAGCGTTAAAGGTCTTCACACAACAATGCTTTTTGTCAAAAACAAAAACATTCTGCAATCTGGTCATTGGTTTACAGTGGGACAGTGTTCTGACACCACAGAAGAGCAAACTTTTGAAAACAGCCCAGGAGGGGTTTTGTGTAATGACTCTACTGGCCCGGCAGGCATATTATAATGTTTTCAAATTGTGTAAATGTTCTCTTAGATGCTCATGCTCCTTTGCTAGTGGCACTAGTTTTTCCTCATGTCTCTGTCCTGTTTCCTTTCCTAACTGGTTAGATAGATGGATCCTTGAGCCTGAGTTATTTAGATTTTTTTTTTTTTGCTGTTGCTGTATAAATTTGAAGTCTGTGAACCTAAATGGTATCATAGTGTAACACAATCCAAATTAAACTGTTAGAGACATGGGACAAGGAGAAAAACAGAAATGTTCTAACCTTCCTTTGTTTTTTTTTCTCTCCAGCTCATGAAAGAAGAAGATAAATCACCCAGCTTCCCAGCTCAAAAGGTGAGACTCCACTGACAAGCTTGGGCTCAACATGAACAGGGAACCACATAGTGCAACCTCCCACAACAACATTGTGTCAGAAAATATCAAAGCACGTCTGAAGTTGATAAATGAGCTGCTCAAAGATGAAGGAATATTTTTAAACATAAGTATCGTGACATTAAGTTTACACAGTACTGAAAATCTGTAAGTGATGTCATTATTTTTTAGGAGCAAAGACAGAAAACAGTGATAAAAACATGACAGAAAGGAAAAGTGTAGGTTTGTGGAATAGATGTTGAGAAAGATGAATGGCATTGGAGATGGCTGTGTTTTCCTTGTTGAATGGCTCTATTGTAGATATGATGGTGTAAAGATAAAGCCAAGTGAGCAGTGAACACAGAGCTGTACTGGATATGAGGAGGCAAGGCAAGGCAAGGCAATTTTATTTAAATAGCACAATTCATACACTGGGTAACTCAAAGTGCTTTACAGGAATAAAAGACAATTTACAGGATTTAGAATAAGAAACATAAAAAAAAACTAAAAAAAGACTTTAGGTTGTAATGTAGATGGAGCTAAAGAGGAAGGTTTTTAACCTCCCCTTGAACATTGTTAAAGTTGAGGCTGTTCCAGGTTTTTGCTGCATGAAACTTAAACGCTGCTACACCATGTTTAGTTCTAACTCTGGGCACGAGCAGAAGGCCTGTCACAGATGTTCTCAGAGTCCGAGGAGGTTCATAAGTAACTAGCATGTCAGAGATATATTCTGGTGCTAAACCATTTAGAGACTTGTAAACCAGCAGTGCTGTTTTAAAGTCTATTCTCTGAGCAACAGGAAGCCAGTGCAGAGATTTTAAAACTGGCGTGATGTGGTTGTACTTCCTGGTTTTGGTGAGAACCACAGCAGTCACGTTCTGAATAAGCTGCAGCTGTCTTAACCCTCGTTTTGAGAGACCAGTGAGCAGGCCGTTACAGTAATCTAACCTGCTGGAGATAAAAGCATGGATAAGTTTCTCTAAGTCTGGTTGAGACTTTATATATTTTGACTCTGGAAATGTTTTTAAGGTGATAAATGCAGTGAATGGATTGGTAATTTTCACCTGCTGTGAGTGAAATGTAAATCTGAGTCCATGATGACCCCTAGATTTCTAACCTGATTTTAGATTTTAGAAAGAGACTTGAGGTGACTGCTGACACTTTCTCTTTGTTTCTGTGGCCCAAAGATGATTAGTTCAGTCTTGTCTGTGTTCAGTTTTAGAAAATTATTTTGCATCCACACATCAATCTGTTCGATGCAGTGACACAGTGAATGGATTGGTCCATTTTCACCTGCTGTGAGTGAAATGTAAATCTGAGTGTCATCTGCATAATTATGGTATGATACGTCAGAGCTGCGTATTAACTGACCTAAAGGAAGCATGTAGAGATTGAATAATAGAGGTCCCAAGATAGACCCCTGTGGAACCCCACATGTCAGGGCCATTTGGTGGAGGAGGATGGGAACATACCGCAGAAATAGTGTCTGGTTTTGATCAGGTTTTGTCTTTATGTGTGTAAATATTTTGTACTATTTTATTTTATACTTAATATTCTGATTTCAGAAACTGTGGCACATAGACACCAGATCCAGGTTCTTGACACCTGCCAGTGAACTGCACATGCTCAAACTCAGTTTGGAGACACAGCAAAACCAACATGGTGCTTTCCTTCTGCAACATAAGTATCATATAACTTGACATTTTAAAAACTCCACACTGTTATTAACAAAGTCTAATTGTACTGTGAACTGGTAATCTGCTGGTCACAGATATTTAAACTTCGCTAGACTACACAGCTAAGATGCGGTATTCTCAGCAAAGAAATTTCTCCACTCATTGCTCCTTGTCCTGCGCTCTGGCAGCTTACTCCAGTCAAATGTCAGATCATATTTATTTGGTTATTTTTTGGTCCCTCTTTTGCTGGAAATGTGATAAAAAGGTCTTGTCCATCAGCAGCTTTGACGTAGCTCACTGATTTAAACACACTCAATGAGAACTATTTTTGCACTATTAATGTTTATTTAAGGGATACAATATTATTTACTCATTTTACATCTGACAGAAATATATTAAAGGTTATACAGAGGATGTTATTAATGTAAATTTTTTCTATATAATCTAAAACTGCCTTAACAGACATATAACCAAATGTTAAATAGGTGTACTGAAAAATAATATATTCATAAACTTTGTACTCTGTGGGACCAAAAAAACATCAACCAATCATAGACGCTTGGCGATCGTTTTCCATTGGGCCTCTTGCTTGTCAATCACTGTTACTACGTGCGTTACGTTATGCAAATGCATTCGAGTTGCTGCGTATGCGTAGACGGTGTGTTTATGTAGCTCCGGTGCTATCCCCGGCCTTCATGCTGCTCCGCTGGTCTGAAGTTGCAAAATGGCTGAGAAATCTCCTTTTGAGGAATATGAGAAAACAAAGAAAGGGCTTCCTACTGACACGTCCGTTGCCAGATTTCAGCTGGACAAGTTGAACTTTTGTTAATTTTTGGGTAAAAATATTTGATTTTTGGGAGATAGATTTGGGGAAAGATACAAACTTGTATTCTGATAATGTAAAGCAACAGACAGTTTGGCAATGCTACGAGTTATAGAGTGAATACTGTCAATCGAGTGAGTACTCCCACTATTACTCGTAGCATTACCAAACTGCCTGTTCGTATCCCATTTTTAAGTTTGCTAAGTTATGTTACTCCAATGATCAAACCATGGAAACCATTATAAGCAGTGAGTCCACTAACGCGACACGACAAATGCCGGTCGTAAACACACGCTTGTGTTCCAATGCTCGTGCATGAGATTTAAAAATGCGTTCACGGATGTTCCTACGCATGCACTCATTTCAAAAACTCACAGTTGTTGGTTTCTCAGTTGTTGAAAACATCCTCTATAACACCTTTATAAAAGGAATAAAAGAGCTTGAAGGGCAATTTGCAAAGCACGGTTACGTAACAATGAATGCAAATGAGCCCCAAAAGAGAGTAGATTGTAGACAGAGAAATGTGCATGTATGTGAGAGTAAAGGAAATGGCGAGCTCGAAAGGAGAAAGACAACCAGCTACAGCGCACTGACAATGATAATGCCCGCCACTGTGCGCGCTCCATCAAACAGCTACATATAAGCAGTTGATTTTCTGTCAGAGCAACTTGAAGCCGGCGTCAATCTTCACTGGGACAAGACCATTACCAGGATCAGTGGAGTGAAAATGGAGCCCCTGTTGGACGGCATGTTCCCAAACCACAATGTGCACAGACGCACACCCTGTCAAATGTGCACGCTTACACCGAGACACACTTCTGCGCCATTCTGCTGCATGAGGGGTATATTCATACAGCCTTTCATTCATAACTTTTATATCTCGCTCTGGAACTTTGTCATTTAGAAAAGCCCAAGCTACATTCAATTGCATAAAATTGAATCATGTAAGAGAAAAATACCCTTAAACATAAACTGACTAAGAGCTTTCATTTTATTACAACATGCGTCATCGTAGTGTAGATGAAAATAATTTAAATGAGTTTTTCCCCATTTAAGTAGTCTGTTTTTTCAGTGTGTGGGCTTTAATGAAATGTGAAAGCTGCAAATATTTTGACAGAACCAAGTGAAGTGGGACAATGAGGGGGAAGCATGACTAGTTTTCCAGCATGTAACTACATTTAAATGAGAGTGGGCATTAGGTGATGTAACTCGACAGAAAATGTATTTTAGGAAGCACAGACCAAATTGGAAAAAGACAAACAGAGTTTTTTTTTTACAGGTTATAGGAGGCCCATGGGGGCGGCTCCGGGGAAGAGTCACTGCAGCAACAGTTGAGTGGAGGAACTTTGAGGCTCTGCAGCAATCTGTCTTTGTGAGCTCTGCTGCACTGAGGTGTGGTGCGGCGTTCTAATGGTAAGGCGACTGAAACAAGCGCCACTGGCCTCTAGGACACAGTTGCAGTGGGAGCAGTGCACATAAACAGCATTAAAAGCACAAGTACAAAAAAAGAGTTGAGAGGATGTGGATCAGAGCCAAGCCAGTTAAGATGTGTGTAATTCAAAATGCCTTGTGGTTTGTTTTGAAGAGCACCAGGAAAAAAAATTTCAGTTATTACCTTGCTCCTTTCTTGTTATCCCTCTTCTTAATGTGTGCAGAGACTAATAAAAGACTGCACTTTGGGGGTGTGAGGATCAAAGAGGAGTTTTGGATTTCAGATTAAGCAAGGGGATAAAGGTAACCAGCTAAAAATGAGTACGCTTATTAGCACAATGAGATTTCCTGGCAAGAGTGTTGAAATCAGCGTTTATACTTCAAGATATATTTTATGTAAGTGATGCATTGTGAGTTTTTCATTCATTTGAAATTACTAATAGTTCTTTGATGCTGCACTCATTTTTAACTCAGCCCATTTTATTAAAAGATTAACGTTTACCGTCAGACACAAAAAATCTTCTATGTCAACTACAAAGCACACATTTGGTTTCAGCTCTAGTTTATCTTTTATGGCACACACGTTTCTCTCGGGCCTCTAAACACCTGTCACAACTGGTGATGAAAAGCGCGACTATGGCCCAACAATAAAGCAAATGGAAAGCACACAATACAGTAAAGGAATTGAGCGCTGAATGAAAGCGGTTGTGGGGCTCCCCAGTGGGTCATTCAATCCGCTGTGCCCTTGAACACATGGCTGCTTAGTGGAATAACTTATGATAAGTGCAAGTGGAAAAGGGAACAATAGGGAGGGTAACACTGGGGGGTGTGAGAGAGAACACGTTCAGTGGGGATGTGTTTTTTTTTCTTTTGTTTCATTTGTGTCAGACAGTAACTTATCTGTGTTCGTTTGTTGCAGTTGGCGACATATTCTTTATTGTCATTGCTTAATACAGCTTGAACTGTGTTTTGAACAATGCTGCTCTTATGACCTATATAAAGAGTTGAAGATACAATGTTTTAGATAATACTGCCTGACTGACTTTTCTTTCTGTACACTCCTCTACACATGATTAAAGCTACCACACTTCTTCACAATATTATTAATTTAACTTCCTTATTCCCACCACTAAATCATGTATCAAAGACTGAAATACATTTTAAATTTTCCATTGCAGTAGATTCAGAAGACAGATGGAGAGCACAACAAAAACACAAGCGGCGGGAGACAAGGAGCAGAGCGGTGTCGAGGGCGGAGCCAGATTTCAAACGAGAAGTACGCATGTGTGCGTGCTCATGTGTGTGGACCGTGGCACACATCTACACACCGCTGCCTTTTGTCTGACACCAGGTTTCACATTTTTCCTCAAGGAACTCTGCTGGAGGGCGGGGCCAGTGAACTCACTTAGGCTCAACTAAAACACATTTGTTTTGACTATAGTTTAAAGTTTGAACTGAGAGATGCTAGCGTTAGGAAAAGTTGTTCCCGTTTCGAGCGTCTCAGTTGAATTATCTAATCACTGTGGACTATTGAAGGAAAAAGGAAAAATATATGTAGTGTTTTAATTTTCAATGAATTATTAGTAAATGCTTGTTGGGCCTGATTAAACAGCCCAACGTGCCACATTTAGCCCCCGGCCCTTAGTTTGTCCACCCTTGATTTAAACAGCTCTGTGGCTGGATTTATTTCTTCAGCACAAAGCACTTAAAGGCAGGCTAAGCAGCTCTTATTCAATACACTTAATTTGCTAATGTGTGTGGCCAAGGTAAGATGATAACCAGAAACAGAGAAACTATAGAGCTTTTACTTTTTGAAATAACATGAGTGTATTTTCACTAAAGTAAAGTAGACCCTAATACATTTCAATGGACAGCCGGGGATTACCCACCATAAATCACAAACTCTGGCAAATGGCTTGATGTCTGTGTGTCAGCGAGGAAGAGACCATTAGCTGCAATGTGTATACAAGCTTTTAGGCTGCATGAGCTAAATGCTACACAATCTAGAAGTCTCAGGATGTGAGGAAATATGTTTAGCTGGACTTGTACAGAACCGCTAATAACACCACACAAAGGATGCAGAATTAAAAAGGCTGTTTTAGGGTCATTTTTAGGATCATTTCGTGTATAAAGTGTCTATAGAGTGTCAGATAAAGGTTTGTGTCTTGCATAAATGTGTGGGAAATAAATAATGGCGCTTTTGTTGCTGCGGTGGCAGTGTATCTTTCTGGTGACGTGTCTTGTTAAAGGGTCTATTTCTATTTTGTAATTAGTTAGTTCACATCCTTGAATTAATTAAATTGAAGGATTAGAACATAACAGCGTATGTGACATTTTGGGTAAAATTTAGATATTTAAATAACAAATAACACAATATTCTTCAGTTTTGGATCAAAAACCAAAACATTAACCTGTGTACTAAATCAGTGCCAACCCCTGGATGCTGTATGAAAAATGAAAAGGCGGCACTAGACTATGACTTGTCACTCCCAGGGTCATTGCAAAAGAATAAACTTGAAATGTATTTTAAGAACTTTTCATTCTCCAGTCCTGTCTGATCACAAAGTTAGTCAATCATCTTTTGGAAGAAAGACATTCCTCATTCACGGGTGCCTCCTACATGGTTGCCCTAAAAGATTGTCCCTTCATTTTGGTTCCTCATGCTCCAGTGGACTGTCCTTTATCACCGGGCCACAGCGCTCAGCTCAGGTGTCACGCCTCTGTCGCCTCTCTTACTCATGTGAGCTTTAACCTTAGCTGTGACGCTAACAAGCTTCTTACAAACCTCTCCTACTCTCTCTGGGACTGAGCTGTGGTGTCTAATCTATTTCAGGCTAACAAAGTCTTTTCATCCTGGAAGGTCAGAGTGAATGGTCAAGCAAGTGAGATTCAGTGTCTAGCTTCAGGACACTTCCCAGGGACAGCTGCTTGGCAACATCTGTCCTGCTATTTGGAGGGAATACACATGTCACCTCTGAGAACCCTCCGGACAAATGCTTAAACATTTCTTTTGACAGCATGGCCTGTATTTGTACTACAGTAAAATTACAAACTAAAGCTTGAAATCTATCCAAATTCACACTTCTCTTTCTCATTTTTAACTGTGTTATACGCATTTTATTTTATCCGATGTCTAGCGCTTTATTCCCTATACAGCTCCCACCCTGCCTCCCATTTGTCCTCCCTATAAAGGTTTAGAGGAGATTCGGTAATGACAGGATTTTAAAAGAGCCCCTAGTGTCCAATTCCTAACACCTGATAGGCCAGCCAGTCAGAGCTGCCATATTCACACACACTCGGTCTCGGTCTTCACACACAGACCTAGACACAGACATATAGTCCCTCCTTCTCAGTTCTACAATTAGATATTGGCGGTGGTCCAGTCCAATGCGTTCAATAGTCGCACCTTTGAAAAAGCACATTTTCTCTACTCATAGGTCACTTGAGGCCAAACACTGTATCACAGCGATTTGTCACCTGTCATTTTGATAAACACAACCAAAATATTGTTTTTAATAGTAGAGCTGGGTGATAAATCAATTTCTTTTGAGGTTTTAGTTTGTGAACAATGTCAAAAATAGCCATATTGCAATTTGAGTGAAACACTTTAAGCACACTGTCCACTGTATGAACAACAACTCCAACAACAGATGAAATAATGGTGACTCTATAGATGCTAAAAAGACAACTAATAATTACTTGAGAAAGGTTGGTATGTTACGTCAGTGATGGATTGGTTCTGCAAAGAATCATTAGCAAGAATAGCATCTGTATAATGTACCATGTTCTTGCCGATCACAGTGTTGCAGCCAAGATCACACTAACAAAAACCAGGCCAAAGGATGGAACAAAGTCAAAACCAAGTCCTCAATACATTTGGAGTAAATGCCAGAAAACTGTGTTTGTTTTCTTGATCAGATTAAGTAGGTGTTAGGTTGATTGTAAGTTGTTTCGGGGCAGATTAGTGGAGGCTGCATGTCCAGCTGTCAATACACTTAGAGATAAACAGATCACATTTTTATTACAGCCCCTTGGGGAAAACAGCCTTCAGACTTGTTTGATACTGAGCATAGACACTACTGCAGTAAATGTACCAGTCGACGCTAGCTACTTCATAATTCCTCGGAAATAGAAATTCAAACTGACAACGATGTTAAGGTGCATATGTCCTTTACATTGACCTTTTCTTTTGTGAGTAAAAGCACTGTTATTGCATGTCTGGCTCATGTTTGTGGAGCATATTTCTGAGGGAACCCGTTACAGAAGGATCATGTCTGATGGGCATGGTTTACCACGACAAGATATGATACTGACAAAAAAAAACCTTTGGTCTTTGTTTTTATTAAATAATAACTGGTCTTGCTGATGTTTGCAAGAAGACCATGTTTGATGTAGTTTACACTAAATGAGAAAAAGGAAGGGCTTTGCTCACTAAATTAAAGAACATTTAGAATTCTCACTAAATTAAAGAACATTTAGAATTCTCACTAAATTAAAGAACATTTAGAATCCTTTTTAGGGTCAGAGTAATTTCTCACTGTTGTTCAAAATAGACTTCACAGCTATTATCACTTCTGTGTGATTCATACACTTGAGTCATTGCCCCTGTGATGACCCCTTCTCACATTCATTATGGAGAAATATGCACCGGCAGAAGATCACACTTGAGTACATAAACAGGTTAATTCAGCGCTGTAAGAGTTGGCTTGTTCAGTGTTCTCCTGGGCATTCGATTAAGAGCTCATGTTTTTTGTTGAGAGTGTCTTTAAGATGCCTTTGTTCATTAAATACAGGTGCATCACTTTTAAGAACAATTATAAAAGAAAATGGTGCAGATTTGTGCTTTTGTGGCGACACTAGTTGCACAAAGAATTTATAAATCCCAATTCTATTTATTATTACAAATGGATTCAACACTAAAAGTCACTTTTACTGTCTCCTGTTGTCTTAATATTACAACCATTTCTGATTATTCTGCTTTTAAACATAATACACAAACACCAGTTAATCAATACCGCCTGCTATATATTATTATTATTATTATTTATTCTTTTAAGATGAAAGATGTAAGTTTAACAAAAGGTCAGCAGCTTCCTTGCATCCCGCTTCTTACCTGGAGTTGGTCATCTGATCCGTCTGTCCTCCCTGACTCTTCTCCAGGCCGAGCTTGGTGAATATTCCGACCAGCACCATGATGGCCACCACACCACAGATGATATAAACAATCATGTGGGTCCGATCGCGGTATGGCTCCTCTTGGACTTCTGTGACAGGATGACACCGGGCGCCCAGTGTTTGCCCAGACAGGTGTGTCATAGTTGGAACAGGAAGTCTGGTCCAGGCTGTCCACTCTGAACTGACAGCAGAATCGATAGAAGCAAGAGCCACAGCAGAACATGTAGATACCTGCGTTACAGTTAAACGGAGGGTCCCATTGGCCCATGACATCGTAGTAACCCCAGCAACGGTTGGCACCAGCCGGAGCTGGTAGGTCCTCTGCTTCAGGAGTGGGAGTTGGCAGAGCAGTCTCCGGTGACCTAGAAGTCTCTGTTTGGTTATTGAGAATAGTCTGAGCCAAAGCCCCCCATGAGCTCTCAAAATTGGACCCCCCTCGAGAGGTTAACCCAAGCAGAATGGCCAAACCGAAGCTCACAAGGAGAGGATGTAAGATGGCCATGGTTGGTTTCCTGTCATGCAATATTTCAGTTCAGTGTTGATGTGTAAGTAGGCCAAATAAAAGCTCCCAATCGTCTTCTTTACCAGAAGAAAGTCACCGACTAAAGTAAAAGGCTTTTCTTAGGCTGTTGTTAAGCCTGTATAAAAGCATTCATTTGCCATTGGAGAAATTGTGGCTGCACACAGACAGCAGAGCTGTCTTCAGAAGGCTGACAAATGAGTCAAAGAAATCAATCTCCCCTCTCAGCATGATTCTAACAAGAAGAAATGGGTCTCCAGGGAGCCAGCTCTCACATGCACTGATACGTTACAGTCACACTATGTGTAGGTGTGTGTGCATATGTCAGTTTGGCTGTAAACAAATATTGCAAAAATGTCACCTTTTATAAAGCCGTATATCATCTACAGACAGCAGGGGTGTATGTAGACAGATCCAAATTTAGTTCCTTGGAGCAAATCCAGTTTAAAAGGCCGTCGATGAACAATCCGTAAACATGAAAGTTATGGATTCCTGACTGCAAAAGTAAAAGAGAATCTCATCTACTGACTGTGTGAAGGGCTTTTCCAGGAAAACCGTGTCCAGTATGTGTGGTCTTCTTCCAGAGTTGTCTTCTGAGCTTATTAAGCCCCTATCATCCTCTTACTATAACTGTCACTGTTCACAGGACGCATTTTTGAAGAGGGCATCTTTTCACTTCCTCCTTGTTTAGTTGTATAGTTCCAGATAATCAGTTATTTTCCTTGGATATTCTCTCCCTTCTGTCAGACAGCAGTCTCCTCCAGGCTGTGGTCAGGTTGTAGTCCTAAAGTAATTAGAGTCCAAAAGTGTAGCTCTTGCACACATGCACACACACTCCAGAGTCCCTGTGGTGACAGTGCTCTGTCAGTGTCACTGTACTTTTTGAAGGGATGCAGTGCTGTGAGTGCAGAGCTCCTGTTGCTGTTACTTCTCACACTCCACTGAAGCCTTCCTATCCCTGGGTCCCTTACCGAGCCAGGACCAGAGCGGCTGCTCTGCCCTACAAGTGCTACAGCAAAGGGGAGACTCAAAAGGGGGTGGGGGTGGGGGGTGGGTGGGGGCTGAAGTTGTGGAACTGTTCTTCTGATCTTAATGCTCTTGCTGCGTTTCGGACTCCATTAAAACAGATACGAGAGTTGGGATGGAGTGGAACGGTGTGTCCCACATAACGGATATTTGACGACTTTTTTTTCTCACCACCTGCTTGCTTTTCGTTTGGCTTTCAATCACTTTGTTTACATTGGGATTAAGATTTCCCTGCCTTTTTCTCTCATAACTTACCCAACTGCCTCATCCTGAGTTGAGCTGTGGCGGAGGAGAAATCAGCGTGAGATCTGAGAGCTTGTGGACTCTACTCTTTCAGCAGCACACATGTACAATAATTCTCCCCAGCTCATTTGGACGACAGAGACAAGTGTAGATGCGACAGAGCGCACTGGCGCACTTGGGGCTGATCAAAAATATCCTGTTTTCAAAAGAAGCCCTTTTGGAAATCTAGGACTGCACCAGAAGCTATGCTTATTCCAAAACTCCAATTTCTTTCATCAAGTATTTCTTTTACCTTTTTTCCTCTGAGAAAATCTGACAGAACATCAAAGTATTAATATGCAACAGTTTTAACCAAATGTTGCATATTAATTCCACATTATTGCTGCAGTAAATTTGCTTTGCTGTCAGTTCAGTCCTTGTCCGGCTGCGGCTTCTATGAAAACAGGCATAATGTGATATATATGTATAGGAGTTTTATATATATATCATATGTATGTGTTTTCACTGGTGGGATGCTCCAAACAAAAGTCAGAAGCAATGAGATGCTTTTATTATTCCATCCTGCTCCATTGTTGTTGTTCCTCGGAGTATATCCCAGTATTTCCTCGCTCCGTGTGTCCCGTCCTGCTGCTGTCGCTGCTCGTGTTCCCGCTGCTTCTGCTGTTCTGTGGCAGGACTCAATGACAATGCTCTCACACACACATCCACCGAGGCGCTCTTTCACTCCTCCCTCTGCCGCTCACTCCTCCCTCTCACTCCCTCTCTCCCTCCTGCTTTTACCCTGCACGGACAAATGAGCGTTTGACTCTGCCTTTACACCATCCCATATGTCACCCACACGTCGATTGTTGTTTCTTTATACCTTTACAGTTTATCTTCTGCCTATTCCTCTTCCTCCAATCTGGTTTTTATTATACATTTTCTCTCTGTCTAACCATTTCCATTTGAATTCTGCTTTGACTTTTCATCCACTCCATTTCTTTCGATGTTATAGGCCGTCTTTACAGCAGTTTGATGCACATCTGGTCTGAACATTGTGGTCCTTGGGTAAAATCCTTTTGGGCCACATGGGATTTTGTTGCTGTAGTACCCCATGTGGCCACTAGTAGAATCTGCGACACAGCAGGTTGGGTGGGACCTTGGATTTGTGAGTTGATTAATAAAGACGGCTTTGTAGTAATATATCAGTTAAACACATACATACAAATTTATAATTCATAAAGAAGAAAAGTATGAAGAAAAGTGTGCCAAACTGGTCACAATGCAGGTTAGTGCCCTGAGAGGGAACAGTGTGTCAGCACTGATTTAGAAAACAGAAAGAACAGATGAAAGGAAGTGTGAGATAAACACCAGAAGACAGGACGAGGAGTGGCGCAGAGGCTGCCGAAGACGACAAAGCGGCGGGGTTTGAGTGAAAGGAGAAAGGGATCGAATGAGTAGAGGTATTAGGAAAGGAGGGAGGGGGATTAAGTGAGTGGAGTGAGGAAGAGCAACTGGAACGAGCAGTGTAAGACAGGTATAGGACAGGAAAGAGAACTCTCAAAGGAAAGTGACATATTTGTCCAAGAGGAGGATAGGAAGAGATGTTTAAAGAGACAGAGAAACGCAAAGCCTCCATGTTTCAAAATGCAATGAATTTTAAATAACTTGAGCTAGATTTTATTCAAAAAATTCCTTTGGGTATTAGCATAAACTGGTCGTGTGCAACCCACCCCACGCACGCTGCAGCAAAATGTTTTGGAAAAAGAAACTCTGCTTAATATTTGAATCCCTTTTGAGGTGGGTATCATAATATTCAGCTGTTTTGCATAAAATGTAAAAGCACTTTTTTATTCCCTGTCGACCTCGTTTTTTAAAAGCTCTCTTTTGTCCTCCTCTCACTTGATATCAGTGTGCAGCAGTGGAGCCACAGTTTTGTGTTGTTGTTATGTCTGCAAGTACCCCCAGCTCAGCTTTCTCGCTGTTTGTACTCTGTCCAATGCTCTCGGCCTAAATTTGTTTCAAATCTCTGGCAAAGTGCATCAGGAGTTATGTCAAGAAAAGACCCAGTAAGAAATGCTCTTAAACATTTGCCGTGCTCAGAACTCCCCCACGCATGCAAATACACACTGCTATGTTTTCACTTTATGCCACGCGCCACAAATCAGCTAATCCTCTTCTGTCCCGGAGTCTGACATTTAAGTGTCCTCAGCACATTTCTGCTGGAAATAAGGATGTGTTTAATTTGGAAAAATCAAAGTTGTTGTGGGTTTTAGTCAGGCCTGGCTTGAGATAAACACATCACTGTCACGCAGTTCTCAGACAAGCAGGTTCACGTCAGCTGAGAAGAGAGATAGGACACACCGAGGGGGGAAGATGGATGGAGGACGATGGAGAAGGTGGAGTGCGCTGCGAGGAAGGCGCAGGAAAGAGGGGGTGAATTACATATCAGTCTGAAATCATTTCACCAGCTCTCTGTCGCTAAAATACAGCACAGCTTCTGTTTCTCGATCTTACCACACTCTTACCACAAGTCTTTATAGGAACTAAGTCATGCATGATGTAGGAGGAAAGCCATCATGGAATTACCATAATTCCAGCATTAACCCCTGACTGCTCTGATCATTCCTGATTCCTGATGGCAAGGATACAGGATACAATAAAACAACTAAATGCACCACACCTGTTCATGTGCAGGTCTGTTTGGGTTATTCTGTTTGTAGCCAGTCCCTCCCACACACATGGCCTGGACAATTTCTGTATACTATCCACTTAGAGCTATGCAACAACATATGTATTCAACAAAATAAAAACGTGAAATGCAACGTGAACAGATCCATAGGGCAGCCATAATCCACATCATTAAAAAGAAGACGTGTTCTTCAAAGCAGCACATGTCACTGGAGTTTTTAAAGAAGTACCAGCTCCTTCAGTGGCATTTCTCTTTAAATAAAAGTTTCATGTGATGAATCCCCCCTGAGCAGATAGCTGGATCTAATTCCCATTTGTGGCCCGGCGCTCTACTGTGATCAGTCTTTGTCAGTGAGCCGCTCAGCTTTCAGCTTTTCTTTGCGCTTCAGCCTTCCTCGTGTAACACAAAAACAAATTGAGATGGTTGTGAAAGGAGAGCTTTGGTCGAACCTCGATGTGGAATGTAGGACAGTTTGAAACAGAAAGACAAAAATCTATCGGGATTCTTGGATTTCCTGTTGTGGATTGATTATTCTATTAATAGTGGATCATTTCAGAGTTTTAAATAATGTTGGTGTATCATATTTCTATATGCAGACGGTATAAATGGGTCGTGAACCTCTATTTTTAGTATTGAATATAATCTTTTAAAGTCAAATTCAATATGCGAATAATCAATAATTATCTTTTTTTGTCTACCTCACCAAAACAGCACCATGTTTAAAGATGTCCAAAGTGTAATTTAATATTTTCCTCAAACACATTACATTATAGTGTTGTTACAACTGTAGTGGCCCGTCTGCACTCCTCCGCTCATTACCTGCTCTCACAATCGTTATTACCATAGATTGTAAAAATATGGATGTAATCCGCCCATTGGTCCCCTGTTCACCAATATTGTCATTACGAATGGGCAATAAAATGGCCGTTACATCCGGGCTTTTACTCCATAGTAAAACTATAGTTTTTAGATAGCATAAACCAACGTAATAATCAAAAATTCACTTAGCTCTAGAGACCGGAGCCATCTTTTGTACCAGGCTGTAAACATGAGTTTTACACTTGTAAAGTCGCCATTGGGTTTCTCTTTATATTTCCGCTTTTGGAGCCTGCCCTCTGGTGGACGGAGGTATATCGCTGTATTTTGCTGTATTTCGCCGTATGGCTTACGCGAGGACCATTTAGGAGGTTCAATGGGAGACGCTTGGTTATTACAATAAGACAGACCTGTAACACACTTTTGTGTCAAATATAAGGTACTAATCAATCAATACAAGACGTGGTTTGGGTTTTTGACACAAACGTGTACTAAATAGTACTAATAAATTATTATAAAATAGGTAAACAATAGAAATTAAAGGGATTCTAGGAGAAACTTGATGATATTTGAGTGACAGCTGACAGGTGTCATACAGGACATGGGTGTTATGTCTGATGAATGGCTTTATCTTTCCTTTTACACTGTACTTTGTAAATGTGACAGAGCAGTTTAACCTGCGCCTGCCTTGTTATCCTTACACACCATAAGGTAATAGATGGACACATGAAAATAAGTCGAGGATCAGCCACAGTCAGCACATGAGCCACCAGTCATCAGCCGAGGCACACATGAGTGAAGGAGCCAGTGTGGTGCTGTCAGCCTGTGCACGTCACAGTGGATTATGTGACTGCAGCTCACTGGCAGGGCTGTGTCTTTATTAGATGGTTGTGTCTGTTTCAACCAAGCCTTGTCTGGGTCCCCTGCGAAGCCATTTGTGGTCTCGGGGTGTTTGAGTGTCAACAGGGAGGGCTGCGGTAACTCAAGCGGCCGCTCAGAGATGAGATCTGTCCTCACTTGTGTTTTAGAGGGACACACACAGAAATGGATGGAAAGGTCTAGTAGAGGTGAACTGAGTGCTGCTGGTGTCACACAATGAGGCAGAATATTTCTCTTGAGAGACTTGGATAGATTTAGATTTAGAACAGCAATCGAGCAAATTACAAATGTACAAGACTTGCAGTGAGGGGACCTGGTTGACTCAGAGACTTGGCTCTGCTTTGCTCCCGCTCGTCTCTTCTGTTAAAGTTCAATGACACAAAGCGGATTTGTAAAATCCACTAGACTTCCAGTGCGGCTCACTGATCACACACACACACTCAAATGGAGGTGTAAAGCCCCTAAATGAACAGCGTCTGTCTGTAATCCACACATGTATTAACACACATAATGTTCCCTAATGAAGCCAGTGTTCATTCTTGGTGATGTGTGCAGACCTTGTGGTTTTGAGTGGATTAGCCCAGTTGGGGGTTGATGTTTATATTAGTGACGCTGCTCAACTTATGTATGACTCATGTTTGGTCCAGTACCGCAGCTGACATCACCACGATCTCACAGCTCTCTCCCTGGAGCCGTTTACGTGCCTCTATATTTATCATCTCATCACACTCACAGAAACATGTGCAGCTGATAACCTACATGCCACGTCGAGCCCACGAGCACCTTTTGGATTCTGTAAAAAAAAAAGGCTATATCAACTCGAGTACATCCCTGAGACTTTGTAAATACGTGGCACATATTGGGAGCAAATTGCCTCAGGGAGGATTTTTTCCTGATCTAATCGAAAAACATTCACGCTGAGATTGCAGTATCAAAGTCAGGGCTTCCTATTTAATTTGATGCTTGAAACTTCTTCAAAGACAAATTGGAGTCAAGGAGGCTCATGGCCATGCTTGGGTTACTAAATCTTAATTTTTTTTTCTGATGAGAGAAGGAAATGTGGGAATCTTTAATGGACAACTTTTTAATTTCAACACTGAAAAATTTAAAATTAAACCCAAAATAATTTATTCTAACCATTCAAATATTTATCCAGAGAGGACCAACATTCATAATTCAGCTCGCACCAAACGTCAAATATATTTAAAAGATTTGGGAACAGGCTTCTTTTTATGCAGACAGTACTTAAAGAAACCTTATTAAACAGACTTGCACCAAGAGATACATTCTAATAATCACAACTCCTAGCATTGACAACACACTGCACATAATTCCCTTAAACGTTTGTATGGTTCTCCTAAAATATGTCATCTCATCTTTATTTATTTATTTCAAGACAAGTAAGCCTGAATGCTTTCTTTGTACAGAAGCTGGAAACAATAACATCTACGTTATCAAAGCGTACTGTGACCTCATTATCCTCTCATGGAAACGGCTCATCAAAAGAGCTGTCTCCGCCAATCGCAAACAATCTAAATCAGAATGAGCCCGTACACTGCGGCTGTGAAAGGCCCTATTACTGCTATAGCACGAAAAATGTTGTTCACTGCTATTAGACTTCATTCAGAGTCAATCCAACCAAAGCAGTTTCAGTCATTCTCACAAGAATTAAAAGCTTGTGAAGTGGATCTTGCCTTGACCACAGGAAGGTAGAATACAATTATGTGACCGATTTATAAGAGCTGCACTGGAAATTACACATTTCTACGTGCAGTAACGCACTTTAAAATACTGTTAAAAACCCTTATCTTACACTTCTGACCCGCACAACAGCTTGCCGGTATGGGCTGAACATTCTCGTCTACTACCCCATGCATTAATTAAAAGATAAATCTATGTTACAGTTAGGTTCTTCATGAATATGCATGCTCTTATCTAATGGTTTACAAAGGTAGAGCTGAAACCAGGCCACATCTGTGGGACATGGTCCGAAAGCAGATGTTCATCTGGGAATAAAGTTCCCTGTGGATTTCTTTGCAGATGCATCTCCATGAATAAACACAATTTTATCCCCATCCGAGCCATTATTCGATGTTCATTGCATTGGCATCGTAAAAGTGAGTTCATCTGCAACGGATTGTCTTAAAATCCAAAACTTCCTGACCATGTTTCCAAATATCCACATTTATCGTGCACACTTTTTTATGGGATCTAAATTTAACTTTACTGTTGAAGTTTTATCTCAGCGCTAATCAATAGTGTATGACTTTCATTATCTTTGTCTTTGGTAATATAATCACAATGTAGCCTCAGAGAAGTGTAGCACAATCTTTTATCATCATAATCATCCTGGTAATTGTTATTGATGTAAGCGGATGGATATTTAAAACACAGGGAGGCTCGACACTTACTCTGGAAGATAATTTAGTCAGACTATCATACCTCAATTACATGGGTGAACAAACTACAACAGTAGTGCTAGTCTAATCTGATCTGAGTTCATGTGAGGCTTGACTGTCCTGGGTTTACACACTATCACAAACAAATGCTATGATGTCCATTATCTTGAACTGTGACTGAAAACTATCCTTTGTAAAATACTGCAGTAGTGACTGGGACAACAGACAAAAGCTGGTAAACAAGTGACATTTTGGGGAAGTTTTTCACAACAACATTTGGTCTTCTTCATTTAAATTCTACTCTCTTATAGCTGAATGTAAAGTTGTCACATACACTTGTCAGGTCAGCTCTCATCTGACTCCAAGGTCTAAGCCTACAGTGAGAGAGTTCACAAATAACTTGCCTCCCCACCGAAGCATAGCCAGACTTGAATGGTCAATACTGTTACACTGTCTCTTGGTCCTGAATTGATGGTAAATAAACTTCTCCTTTGCAGTTGTTTCCGAGTGGAAGATATAAAGTGCCTATCAGCTGAGTGTGGAGCTGGGGATTTAGAGTGATTATTTTTGACATCCTGCGAACAATTCCCTCTTGGTAGAGGCATTTAAAGATACAAATACCAAGATGTTTCACTTTTAGCTGGGGGCAAATAGCACAATAATAGCATCAACTGTCAGCCGTGAAGACACTGAGGGGAAACTTGAGCGTTCAGTGCAGCGGTGGAGGCTCAGGCGCAAAGATGGCCAAAAACAAAAAGAGACGAGCTAAGGGACACAGACAACTGAGTAGAGGAAGGTGCCTTTCAGTTTAATTAGCAATGGTAAATTAATTAGCAGCATGATGTGAATTAATTAGTGCTGCAAAAGCAGTTTAAAGGCACTGCCATAAGGAGACACTGTAGTGGTCCCATAAGGCTTTACAGTGTGTTGCGGGCCAAACATTATCCTATTAATTAGCAATTAAATGCTTCTTGAATCCCCCTTTGCCATCAATCTCCTCTCTCTTATTCTTCCTTTCTCTAAAGTATAAAGCCGTGTACTCTTGTCCATACCTTAAAGAGTGTGCAAAGCAACCTCCTCTGTTACTTACAGTAGAATCCTCATTGCACTCGCATCGGCATGTCTCAGCTTCTCAATTGCGCGCTATTTCTGTCTCGCTTCCTGTTAATCCCCTAGGCTTCTTTTTCAATAACACATGAAGAATTACATTTTAGGAAACAATTAAAAGATTTGAACAGATGGGAGTGCAGACAAGAAATAGAGCACTATTCTGATAACCCTATTGATTTTTTATACTCTCTCATTTCTTCATACGCTGTGTTATTATTGATATCTATCTGTATAAGAGAGAGTGATGCTGATGGGGAATGTCAGTCAGTCTTCTGAGCTTTTTATACTCAACAGGTGACACAGCATTAAGAGGTCTCACTGCCCCCTTTTCTGTATGTTTTCAGAGTTGTCTTATGTTGCCATTGCGCCTTTTAGAGAAGAAAGCCATAAATAAAAAGTGAGAATAAAAGGGGCTAATGTCTGATAGAGTAGCCTTAAGGTAAATCTTTAAACAGTGATGACCAAGATTTGTTTCTTAACTGTTGACCTTGATGTTGAAGTCCTTGACGGTAAATAAGATGTGCCAAGCTGAGATCTTAATCTTCTTATTTTGTGTGCCTCTGTGCAGCGGTGCCAGATTTTAATGTGTGTGCGTGTCGTCGGAACCTGAACAACTGGGCAGAATATTGCAGATGCACATCAGCGTTGACATAAAGCTCCACACATTTACTCTCACTATGACATGATATTATAATAGATTATATTTGTTCTGTTTGTCACAAGGGCACAAGTCCTGAAAGAGTCCTAATAGTCACATTAGTGAATTACGGCATGTCAAATAGTGTAGGTTATGTGTTGAAGGTGATTTCAGGCTCCACTGACTGTATTATTCATTACAGCTGCTCTTTTGCCTACAGCTCTTCCAGCGGTGTTAGCCATGCTTCACATTGTGCCTCCTCATCTGGGATTGCACTTCATGGCCCCACATGGCCCGTGCAGTGCTGGGACGAGCGGCGCAGACTTTATCCATGTTGAGGTCAGAGAGTTGAGTGGCATCATGCTTTGTTCTCTTTCTGGGAAAAGCTCTGCCCGGCATGCCTAAATGTGATTGGTGGCCTTTGCAATACAGTGCATTCATCTCCATGGAAACCAGGACAAGACGAAGAACCATCTTAAATTGGAGCTGCAACATATTTCTTTTATTTGGCTTTGTTGTGTTTGAGTGCCGCATTTACTTACAATTTTGTATTGATGTAATAGTTTGAAAACTATTTTAATTTAAAAGTGTCGTTTGTTGGGCTGGTCTCCTCAGCCTCAGGATAGATGTCAATTATGCATGCACATAAACATTCTCTTGATCAGAAGAGAATGTGTCCTCAAGGCATAAAGTCGTGTTATGGTAGCTTTTAATTTATAGCGTGTCAGCTCTAGTCTCACTTTTAGACAAGGTGAAATGCAGCAATTTGTTTATTTCCTTTTTATGGATATGTTTTTGACATTACATTCTGACATTTACCCACCTTTTTAACAATTACAAGCAAAGGAAAAAGAGTTGACTTGCAACTGAATGCATATAAAGCAGAAGCAAAGAAACTGGAGTTCACCAGTCACTCAGACCTGACTTTAACTTGCACAGTAACTGTCCAGTATTAATGCCAAAGGTAAATGTGCATCTTAGAGGCACATTTGCATCTTTCTCAATTTTATTGTTGTTACTGTCTAATGTAAAAAATGCCTAAACGTTTACTCTTGCATTTAGTTTGGCAGTTTACTGTAACAGGAATCATCTGTGAAACAAAGAGACCTTAAGACGTCATCCAGGCTTTATACAGTTGTGCTCATAAGTTACAGAACCCTGGCAGAATTTGTGATTTTTTTTGGGCCATTTTTCAGAGAATAAGAACGATAACACAAAACATTTTTTTTCCTCATAGTTTATTTATTGTCAAACAATTGTGTTTACTTTTTTAAAATCATAAAAACAACAGAAACTACCCTGACCCTGATCAAAAGTTTAATCAGTTCTTAATACTGTGTATTGCCACCTTAAACATCAATGACAGCTTGAAGTCTTTTGTGGTAGTTGTGGATGAGGCTCTTTATTTTCTCAGATGGTAAAGCTGTAAAAAGACTCCAGTTCCTGTAAATTCTTGGGCTGTCTTGCATGAACTGCACATTTGAGATCTCCCCAGAGTGGCTCAATGATACTGAGGTCAGGAGACTGAGATGGCCAGTCCAGAACCTTCACTTTAATAATGACAAGTCAACTTGGCTTTGTGCTTTGGATCGTTGTCATGTTGGAATGTCCAAGTACGTCTCATGCGCAGCTTCTGGGCTGATGAGTGCAAATGTTCCTCCAGTATCCATGTTTCTGATAACATGCTGCATTCATCTTTTCTTGTGCCTTTGTAGCTCACACATCCCCAAAACATCAGTGATCCACCTCCATGTTTCACAGTAGGACTGGTGTACCTTTCATCATAGGCCTTGATGACTCCTCTCCAAATGTAATGTTGTGGTTGTGGCCAAAAAGTTCAATTTTGGTCTCATCACTCCAAATGACTTTGTTCCAGAAGTTTTGAGACTTGTCTCTGTGGCATCTGTGTAGTAATGGCTTTCTCAACCATGGAGCCCATTTTTCTTCAAGTGTCTCTTTATTGTGCATCTTGAAACAGCCACACCACTTTTTTCAAAGAGTCCTGTATTTCAGCTGAAGTTATTTGTGTGTTTTTCTTTGCATCCCAAACAATTTTCCTGTTGCAGTTGCAGTTGTGGCTGAAACCTTTGTTGTTTTACCTGACCTTGGTTTGGTTTCTACAGAATCCCTCATTTTCCACTTCTTTATTAGAGTTGGAACACTGCTGATTGGCATTCTCAATTCCTTGTATATCTTTTTATACAACTTTCCTGTTTTATACAGATCAATTACCTTTTCCCACAAATCCTTAGTCTTTTGCTTTTCCCATGACTCAGAAAACAGAAACGTCAGTGCACTGGATGAAAGATGCAAGGGTCTGTCAGGAGCCCAGAAACTCACTGACCTTTTATAAACACACACACTGATTACAGGCAAACAGATCACAGGTGAAGATGGTTACCTTCAAACCTGTTTGTGTCACTTAAGTGCATGTTATCAGGACAAAAATCATATGTAAACTTTTGGGTAGTTTCTGTTGTCATCATAATTTAAAAAGAAGAGTAATCACAGTTGTTTTTCAATAAATGGCTTCACTCAACTAGCCTGGTTCTACCAGACTCTCGTACATTTCATTTGTACAGAGAGTCTGGCCTCGCTCCATTGACAAGCGTTTACTTCCTTGTCTGCGGGAACTCTGTTGAAGTTTAAAACTATTGGATCTGCCCAGAGTCACTTAGGATCTGCCATAGCCAATCGCTGCCATTACTCCAACGCAAACTGACGCACTACATCAACGTCATCGTTCTCAGCCACTCCCTCTGTTCGCTGATTGGTCCTACAAAAAATTGATTTCTGGAAACCTAAGAATATACAGCAATCCCAGACGTAGTACTAAAGCGAAATGAAATTGAGCGGAAGTACGTAGGATGGCGGAGCCAGGCTATCACTCAACCACATGAGTGAAAAAATAATTTTTTGTGTTATCATTCATATTCTCTAAAAAATGACCCCAAAAAAATCACAAATTCTGCCAGGGTATGTGAACTTATGAGCACAACTGTAAATAAGGATTTTAATGAGAATGATCAGCCCACAGCAGTATTTTGACCAATCACAGCTCGCTTACGGTAAACTGATTTCAAACAACAAAGGACCAAGAAAATAAATTAGGAAATGGTTTATTCTGCTGCAAAATACATCTTAAAATTGAGAAAAGGGGAACAAATTAAATGTGGTTAAATGGCAATCCTTTGAGGCAATGTAAACGAGGCAGAGATAATTACAGGATCACTCAAAGCTAAAAGTTTTAGGTAAGCTCTAAACTTCAGTTTAATGTAATGTATTAGTGTTTTGTGGTTTTAGATTATTCTGGTTTAACCTTTTTAAAAAAAAAAGTAGAAAAGGTTGCTATGCTGCTGTTGGGGAGAGTGGTGGCAAAACAGGACATGTGACAAAGACACATGTCCTGTCTTTAAATAAATTATTTAAAGCATATGTAATTTTGCATATCTAGCAGAAAAGTGAGATGTGATCCCATGAGGACTCAGGAGGACATAAATGTCACATGTGAATAGTCAAGCTGCCCAACGGGTCTCTTTTCTAATGTAACATGAGACTGACCATTGCTTGGTTCTGCTCCGGCGTGTGGTACTCCTCTTCACCCAGCAGCCATCAACTACAGCAAACCTGAATCGTTGCTAATGACACAGCACGTGCCACATCGCCACAACTTTTACACAACTCCCACATTTTGCCCATTTAGTGATGCAAAACTTACACTACTGTGCAGTTTCTTTTAGCATCAGACTGAGCAGTGTCAGAAAAAGTTTCAAATCGTTTTTTTTTTTTCTAACTGGCAACAAGAGCAGAAAAGTGTCATGCCCTCCAAATTAGGTTCCCAGGCAATGATAATTATGTTCAAAAATACAATGTGTTCAGAGACAACATTCAAACTCACACTGTGCAAAACACCTTTACGGCACAGGGAAAATACAATCTCCTCATTAAAAAGTGCTGAGAAGATACAGAGGTGCCAGGCCACCGGATCACTGAGATTGGTGAGCATGATAGTAATATTGGGCAGGAGTCGGCAATAAATCACACACTGATAAGGTCAGCTTCTGAATAATGACCATATTAATGTGATGAGTCTCAGCCATGAGAATGAGCCGGCAGACATTTCTTTGGGCACAAAATGATTAGAGTGAGACTGTCATATACATTTTTAATAGGATGTGAGGATGGGGACCGCTAGATGTTGACAGAAACCATGTCTAATAGAAGTTTTTGTTAATATATTGTTTTTCCTTTACTGTAATATGGGGAATCTCAATAAAGCTCCATTTCCTGATGCAGAGATATTTACCTAAAAATGTCCTTAATATGTTTAAAATAAAACTTTTTTTTCCCTTATGTCATTAAGTAATATCAAATCAGAACTTTATATAATTTTTGATTATAGTTTTGATGGTTTGATTGGATTGATTAAAGGTCACAAACAGTTGGGTTTTTTTTTATTGGTCATTTTAGTGATAGCTTTATAACAGGTTCATATATGGCTAGAAACTATTTATTTGGTTATAGATTGACACAAATACATTCTAGTGATCACAAGTTGAACAACAACAAGAGTGATGTGCCCATTGCAAGGCCAAAATCCATTTTGCCTGGTACAAATGTAGGCATGAGTGATTGTGCAGCTTGGTCTATTCATGATGTATATCCTCTAATGAACTAAAGGAGATAAATGCAGCTGGAAACTTACATGGGACTGTCACACCTCAAAAATATCTTGCATATATTGTAGTTGATGTGACAAGTTAAATCAAGATGAAAGCAAGCCCCATTACCTGTGAAGTATTTATAAAACCAGGCCTAAAAGAGGGTTTACTCCTTCATTTTATGTCAAGAAAGCATCAAAATAAATTTGATGCTAATTTTTTAATCATTTTTAGGTTCTATATTTTGAGTTAAAAAGTTACTTAGTGTTGCCTTAAACAGCCTCTGTGACACATTAGTTCAATGGCCTTTGTTGTCTGTCGAAAAAATGTAAGAGGGGTGTACCCCAGGGCATCGTCTGGGGCCCTCTGTCCTTTGGTCCTTGTTTTTTACATGGTATATAAGTTCCTCTGTGGTGAAGAGGTTAGTGCACGGGGTTCGGGTTGTGCTGGTCCCAAGCCCAGGTAAATGGAGTGGATTGTGTCAGGAAGGGGATCTGGCCTCATCCCAACTACTTTGATATGGCGAGCCCGGATGGCCGTAAGGTACTTAGTTATCTAACTATATTTATAGATAACTACTGTATATTTTGCTGTGTGTAGCTGCTGGCAGTTCTATACTGCATTTTATTATTCAGATACTGAACAAGTTTTCACTTTGGACAGGGTTTAGAGAGAAAGCTTGAGTTTGGCAAGTCGTGCACAACCCCCAATCTCCCTCAAACCATGAAACAATAGCTTCCCCGGCTAAATATAGATTGTCTGCATTTCACCCTTCTGTCTGACTGTGTCCCACCTTTCAAATACGCACAACACATTTATCTTAGCTCACTCACACCATGCAGTTTTCTCTGTCTTTTCACTTTTGACTCGAGGCTTTCATCTTTTAACTGTGCTACAGGCATGGCTCTGGGGAAGAGGATCATGTCAGTGAAAATCTCACACGTTTCTGCCTTTGTGTTGCTGCGTGTGGAGAGACACATGGTCGCCACAGTCTGAATAATGCGTGGTGGTGTAATCACTGGCGCTGTATTCTTCCTGTCTCCCCTCATGCCGTAGCAGAGCCGTGATCATTGCAGCTTGTCGTCAGTGCAGCCAATGGGGTCACGCTGGTGCTAATAGCTTTGATGAGTGTTTTCTCATCGCTGTACACTCGGCCCCACTGCCCCATTACCACACCCACCCTCCTCCACTGCAACTACCACACACTGTGTCAGCATTTTCTCAGGCCGTATGCCGCATTGGCCGTTGCAGGAGAGATCTATGTGTGTGTCTATCCGTCATTCAGTCATTTGCATTTCTGTTCAAATCTGTGTTGTGTGGAAATGTTATCAGCTCTCTCTTCCTGACTTGAGACACTTGCAAAACATAAAAGGCAGCCAATTAAAATAGTGTAAGTAGGACAGTCGAAGAGCAGATGAATGTGCTGATGGAACCCTTTACATAATTTTTTTGCTTCTACAATTCGACTCCAATTAAATGTTAAAGAATTAGGTGTTAACTGCAGTTATGCAAATCTTAAGCGTAACAAAAGCACTGATCTCCAGCACTTTGTTTGAACAATAAGCAGTGAACAGCATGTGAATCAACTCGGATGACTGTCTTCTCATCTATTTCCTACAAAAGGAAACAGCTAGCTCTTGGTGGTTTGTTTACTTCTGTGATGTATTGTATAATATTATTTTCTACAGCATTCAACCCCAAAAAACAACAAACATTTAGCACCTTTCAAAACAGATTCCAAGCATATGTCTTAAGGGTAAAAAAGTAATCGTCATCATTGGCTGTCAGCCGCTTTACAATCCAATTCAGAAGTGATTCATTGACGGAGCATAACAGAATGTTCAGCCATCTGTCGATAAGGAGTACCTGCTGTAAACACAAGGATGGGTTTTTATTCTGAGGAAAAGACTTGCCCCAAAACCCGTGTTTACAGTTTGTTACTGCAGTCCACCTCCACAGGCACGTTTGACTGATGCTCTACACGTGACATGGCATCAGTCAGCAAAGCCAAGCCTATCACTGATGCTGTGTATTTCTCCAGTCTCTGCTTGTGGGCACAAGCCTCTGTAATTCAAACCATGACAGCAGCAGGTTTCTGGGCCAGGATTAGCAGAGATTGTCTGATAACTAAAATGCACGGCATCAAAATGGCACTTAATAAAAGCTGCATTAACTTTGACTGTGTTGGTATTTTGCATCAGGCATTAAATATTATTACCAATATTTGTATAAATAATAAGCATGTTTAGCATTGCATAGCAAGAAGGTCCAGAGTTCGACTCCCGGGCCGTGTGTGGAGTTTGAATGCTTGGCTGGATTTTCTCCTGGTACTCCGGTTTCCCACACCAACATCAAAACAAAGCTCTGTATTCACAAGCTGAGCTGTAGCTTCGTACATCTGTGGTATCCTTGACACTTTGCCCACTAGTTAAACAGCACGCTGCCTGGCTCCACTCCACCTCTCTGCTGACGCATGCATTGGAAATCAATGTGTGTGCGGACAAACGATACAGACAGTACAGCAACAGGCCTCTCCAATATCCCTGTTGTGAGTAAAGAGGTAAACCCCACTGCTTTACCCGAATGACCCTTTGTCATAATCATTCATATGCTTTCAACATCTTTAGCCATCATTTTAGCAGGAGGGGAATTTACTGAGTCAGGTCAGAACAGGTGAGCGGGTAGCCAGTAGCCACCTTAAACATTCAAATTAAGCTTTTGTGTTTAAAAGCAAATCCAATTACTTTTGTTTATAAAATGCATCAAATATTTACAAATGCACCATTATAAAGTGAAAGCCACAGTTCCATTTGTTAATGGGTAATTCCCACACAATGTCCAAGTTCCAACAAAAAAACTATTTTCCTGATAACCAGCCTGATATTAACAAGCAGCGTGACACTTGCCCCGCATTGATTCACTAATTTGCTTTCCTCCTCAAACTGTTTCTTTACCAGCAACAACACTATTGCGTCTTATCTCTGACAAAGGGATTTAAATAGACTGAGCAGGACGTCTGGCGAGGCCCTATCTGTGAATGTGATCAACTTTGTTAATGACAAAAGCAGAGCGGTGAAAGAAAATGTGAGCATTTGGAGCCTGCTGGGAAAACTACCTGTCATGCAGAATTATAGCGCAAGGAAATAGCATTAACTGGTTTTGAAAAGGAAAGCTTTGATTTGTTCGTACATGCATAAAGATAGATCAAATTAGAATGTGGCTGTGAACGGCATTGCATTATGTACCAATCTTCTCATTTGCTCATTAATCTTCTCTAATATGTTGATGCAGAGTTGGATGCAGTAGCGCGTTAACCGCCGATGCTGGATGCAGAAATGATGTAAGCTCTTTGACCTGCACAAGAGGAAGCAGAATAACAGGCTTTTCTCCCAACCTTCTTCTGTGTGTCCTCGTGGGGAATGTGCAGTTGCTGAACAGAAGGAGTCTAAGCTCTCTGCCTTGATCTTCACTCACAGGGAACATTACAAATGCCTCCTAAGGTGCCAAAGTAACTGACTCATTGATTACGCCGGAGGGTTTAGAGACGGTGTGGGTGGACTGGGTTGAAGCAGAAACTGTATTACTCTGAGGTTTGTTGAAAAAGGAAACATCAAATTCCGAACAGTGGCCTTGTAGCAGGAGCCATAGCATTTGAATTTTCCACTGTCTTCCCACATTTTGAGGCCAAGTGTTCCAGGTATAAGAGAAGGCAGTTAAGGCCACACCTGCGTCCCATCTTATCTCACACTGGCGTCACACAAAACAGCCAAGAGAATACAGTTCTGTAACAGAGGAAAGATGAAGGAGGCAGAAATGCTTATCTGCATAATTTGTTAAAGTTTTGGGCTTGCATTAATTTTTAAACTTTGACTTTTAAAACAGCTTGATGCAGGATTTCTGTATAAAAAACATGTACTTTGGTATTATAAATTACAACGTTTACTTCCTCTAAACAGTTGGTTTAAATGGTTCAACTGATCTCCTGTGTCTAAAATAAATTAGCCAACACATTGTTGTATATATTGTGTAGTGAAGTATTCTGATGCAGATGACTAGAAGAGGTGGCTAAAGCAACATTAACATACTATGCACTACCTAAACCCTGTGGTCTGCACTGCAGTTGTTTTCTGTTCATGGTTCTGTTCACATTTTCTCCTCAATTTTTCAATTTTGTATGGTTTTTAAAGCCGTTGGTATAAGCCAGGCCTTACGTGGAATAAATATACCACTTGAGTTGCTGCTAAAAGTGCAATTTATGTGACTTAATGCCTTTGATCAATTGGAACTGTTTTTCTGTTTTGGATGCTACATTTGTAAGAATGTTGTTGCCATAAAACAAATCCACTACGCAGCACAGAATTAGCAAGGAGTAGTTTAATTACTACGTGGCACAGTCAAGATGCTTTCTTGTTTCTACTTTCACTTCTGGTTTTGAGTAAGTGCTATGGTTCACACTGTTTTTAGCTCTCATCACCACAACAGACAAAATAACACACATGCTACAATAAAGTAATATCCTTTTGTAGTCAAGCAGAGAGAATCCCAAAATTTAGCAAGGCCGATAGGCTGGTTCAGTCAGATTTATTCCAGTCCGGTTTCAGAAACCGACAAGCAGAGTCTGACCATGAGCACAAAACAATAAGTCCTTAAATACCTCCTAAAAAATAACATCTGTTTTACATCATTGCCATCCATATGCTGATGTAGAGAGGGGTCCTTGTCCCAGGAAACCATAATCATATTACGTAGAGGTCTCTTGATAGGTTTATGATCACTCCTGGATACATTGACCACCCATAAGATTACCACAGAGAGAATAGCCCATGTAATAAGATCAAACATTAAACATACATTTCCTAATGACATAAAAATGACATGATAGATCCTTTATTTCTGCACATATAGCTCACTATTCATCAGGACAACCTCATGTCTGGATCATTATTACTGTTTGTCTCTTTGAGGTGCTGTGTTCATTCATTATAAATCAGTTCTGTGCCTATGTCAGTGCAAAAAAAGACTCTTAGTACTTCCACATTCATGAAACCAATGGGAGCCCGGGATGTGGAGCTCCCTGTCTCTGTCTTTCTCATCCTTCTGCATCTTTGGCAGCGCATCAGCTTTTGTGACAAAAGAAGAGGTGCATGGATGCTGTCAGGGGCCATATGATGTTGTCTCTGCAGTTTGCACACACAGGCACAAAAAGAGATTGATGGCAAGGACGCAGCTCAGATGGCTGTTTAAAGTGAATGTATGTTATTGCAATTTACTTTACCCTCTCCTTTCCACACTTCTTCTTTCCTGTTTTGGTCAGGTGTTCAGAATGAAAGGTCACTACTGTCTCTATTACTCTGCTGACCTAGATTCAAAAAGCCCTTTACCTTTTTATCTCTGATGTGAGTTTTTGTGTGCGTTTTAGGGGGTGTGTGTTGCATCCCAGTGTCTGTATATAATCTCTTAGTAGTGTTTGGTTTCAAGCATAAGTCAGAGACTGGCTTTGCAATACGCCTGACCTACATTGGCTCTTAAGAAGTCACATCAAGCCACACTTAACAACTGCATCTTCCTACAGAATGTCTGTGTGTGTAAGTAGACTTCTACACATCAAGGCTCAACAGTTTAGTAATGATGCTAGTTTCACAGAAAATGCTGCTGTCACATTAAGCCAAGGATTAGATTGTCCTTAAGCTTTTCTCACTGGGCTGCCTCTCTCCAGGTGGTTAACTGTAGAGGTATAATCTCCAACATACACACAGACATTGGGGCTAGATGTGCACAAGCTAAAACATGCAGATAACTGTACACATCCACACACAGTCTTGTCGTCTGGAGCTATTCGCAGCGACGTGGCAGCAGTAATTAGAGGCATGACAGGCAGAGGTGACGATAATGGGCCCAAGCTATTTCTGTTCCACACTCTTTTTCTCATCACCTCTCTGTCTGCTCTCTCATATTTTCCCTCATTGAACCTCCGGCACACACCTACAGCCTTTAACACCTTATCAGTCGCCTTTTGCTTTTACTAAACTGTGCTTTCTTGTCTTCTTTTGTCTGTCAAAGTGATGTGGGGCCAGCGTTTTCCTGCAGCATCATTAGATTTTGTCATCTCTGCTTTTCCCCACAAGAAAGGATTTGACAAGTTTAGGTGCTCATCTGGTTTCACTGAATCTAACATTTATTATTGATTGTGTTGTATCTTATACACCTTAAAGGACTGCAGTTCAGCAGCTTGTTCTTATGTCAGTGTTGAAGTGTTTTAGGTAATTATGCAGATATGGGAAGGACTTGCAAACTCCATACACAAAGGCCCATCCCTGGTCGGGAGTTGAACCCAGGACCTTCTTGCTGTGAGGTAGGAATGCTAACCATTCTGCAACCTTGCATTATTGAAAAATTAATAATTTTATCAGCTTGTTTTACTCACTTTAGAGGGTAGTTTCTTTCTCTATCTCAGATGTTTGTGATTTGGTCTGTAAATGACACATGGAAATCTTTCATTCATTAATTTTCTACCGCTTAGTCCCATTAGGTGTCTTGGGTGACTGGAGCCTATCCCAGCAGCTTTGGGCCTGAGGCGGGGTACACCCTGGACAGTGGCCCGTTAGTCGCAGGGCTGACATTTAGAGACAGACAACCATTCACTCTCACATTCATTCACTAGGGACACTTTAGATTTGCCGATTAACCTGTACATGCATGTGTTTGGACGGTGGGAGGAAGCCGGAGTACCCGGAGAGAACCCACGGCAGCTTTTATTTTGTTAGTTTCATAAGGATTAGTTTTAGAGCACACTAAAAGGGGGGAGTTGGAGAAATTTAGATTTAATATCTTTAACTGTATGTCCTTAGCCTCATTATGGCCTGTCCATTCATTCAGGTCAGCACCCCCTGTAAGAGATAGTAGCCTTCCTTCAGCAACAACACACTAATGACATGGTGTGGTCCTTGACGCATTACGAGCCTATATAGTCTTATGTATTCCAGAAGCATGGCAGACTGGTTATTCACTGCTACACTGTGTTGAGTGTCCTGTCTCCGGGTCCTGTTGATGGTCAATACATTTCTCCTGCTTCAGACATTTAAAATATCTCGAGCCTGTCTTTTTCTCTTGTTAGAGTCCTCGCAGATCTAAGGGCAGCTCAGATATTCTCCAACAGGTGGACCATCTAATGAGGCTTGTTTGGAGACAAAGTGGCCTAATGGTGAAGAATTATTACAAGCTCCACAGACATACTGCTGTGTTTATGCTTTTAAAATAATAAGGGCAAGGCAGACACTGTTATCCTTCACAGGCTTATGCGACCCCTGTGCATCTCCTCAGAGCTTAAATGAGACACGAGTTGGTGAAACAACTTAATTGAACAAAAACAACAAATCAGCTACCCATGTTACGAGCTCAGTGCACTGCTGCTGCTCTCTATCATGGCCCGCTGTGCTAATCGATGACAACTTCTCAACTCTCCAGATGCCCCTAATGTCCTAACGCCAGCCTTCATAAATGTAAAGAATAACAATGCATGTGCCCTTGTGCGCTCACTGACGCTGTCACAGGCACATTGTTCTTGTTATCATGTGCATGTGACAGCAGTCTTGTCAGCATTTGTCAGCTGGACGTGAAGCTCGCCTCTTCACTTGTATGTTTGATCGCAGCATGTTTCCATTAGAGCGCTCCAGATTTAGAAGATTATCTGTCATGTGGGGTGAGGCTGCTCTGACCTTGAGCATCTTATTAAGAATGCATGTGTTACTGTATTTGCCTCTGCTCTTCTCCCACTGCATCTGCATCCGTAGCAAGTATAATGAGTAATTTGGGCTAGACTGTGTGCTATCTAAGACCCCAAACAATTAAACATTAGTTTGTTCGAAGCTCACTGCCAATGTATTTGCTTTTTGTTCATTTAGGACATTCATTTAATCACATGATTTGTAATCAATGCTTAAGAATGAATCCCTTGTTTGTGTCTGTGTGTTTGCAAATACAGATGTTCAGCTCCATTATTAGCAGACCTGCGGTTGATTAAGATGCATCAAAGCATGAGCAGAATGACTTGAGGCTGTCTGTCAACTCCCTCTACATCTAGTCCAGCGTTACAGAACTGGATACAGCTGCTGCGTGTGTGTTTAAACCCATAACACTTACACCTGTAGTGCTTATCAGAAGTGCAATCTTGACACATGGGTTTTTATTTTATATGATATTTTGATATGATTTCTTTTATTGATGCCAGCCCATATCCTGTTTTTGCAGAATATTCAGAAACATGTGTGTTTGCCTGTGTGCTAATGTATTCTCACAGAGCTGTAACCACCCTTTTTTCTTCTCTTCCTGTGCAGACAACACTTTGTACCATCCTCTCGCTCAAACCCTGATTAAAGCTAACACTAAAGTACTCTCTAAAGAGACAGGAGTGATAGTACGTTCACGAAGAAGTGTTGCCTTACAGTGTTTGCTGTCATGTAGAGTCCGTTTCTAGTGGTGTAAACTTGTTTGTCACAGATTTTATGCATTGTCTGAGTAAAGCAGGCAGATTGAAGTGAGGATAAAAACGTGATTAGCATTTGTATTACGTTAAAACAGGGAGGGAAAGTGCTTTTTCTACAAATATGTACACACAGGCCATTTTGTCTTAGGGCTGATCAGATGACATAAATCATATATGAGAACAGGTCCTGCATGTTTGATGTAAAGTAATTGAAGTCCTTTGAATTTCCATAGTACTGGAGTGGGTGTGATGTCATCCACTACTCATAAAAAATGTGTAGAGTTTTCTTCAAGACATATGTTTATTTGAATATTATACTGTCCACAGAAAAAGTTTACAGTTTTGTAGCAATTGTTTATTGTCTTTGCTGTAAGTTGCATTCAGAAATGAAATAAAATAACAGTTTATTTTAAGGCCACACTTACAAGTACTGATACAGTACTTGTAAGTACCATCTGACCATCTGAACTTCCAAAGTAATGCACTTCCAAACTCCAAAACAGTTCTCACCAAAATCATTCTCATAATCTACAGACAAAGCACTAAACTGCATAATCACATTTCATAGAGTCTAACATTAAGACTAGCCTTTACATGTGACTTTCAAGTATGCACCTCTTTTTGGACCATTTACAATATAGTGCTCACTGTGTTATAGAGTACAGCATGTTGGCTGTATCTTAGAGCCCTACAGGGACCGTACAAGCATGAGATATTTTATCCTTTGGTTAAAAAGGGAATAGTGATGAGGGCTTTCTGCAGTGATTGCACATTTTCTACAGTGCAGTTATAAAGCTGTTGGAAAATACTACTCAGCTATTAAAATAATTTATAATTCTTTGCATGAAGACTATTTTAGTGAATCTGTTGATACAATATGCTTTTATACAAATGGCATCTCAGCTAGGATCTAATGCAAGGGTGTCCAAACTTCTTGAAAAGCGGGCCGCATCTGATGAAAGGAAAATTTCCAAGGGCCAACTTCTGATTCTTTTTTTTTACAAGTGCAGGTTTTAGTTGGATTTGAACAGGTTTTAGATAAATTTGAACAGGTTTTAGTTGGATTTGAACAGGTTTTTGTTGAATTTGAACAGGTTTTTGTTGGATTTGAATGGGTTTTGTATAAAGTTGCTGCTGTTGGGGCCATAAACAGTACATATTATCTCTGAAGCTGAGGGCCACATGAAATCTCACCTAGTGCCATGTCTGATCTAATGAGTCTGAATACTGACTTGCCACTGCACAAGTAGCACACATCAGATTAATAATCTTAGAATACTATTCCTCTCCAAGTATATTTTGAATGAAATTTTAGTCATAATAACTCATGAATGTGTATTAATAAAATAAGAAATCATTTTTAAATAAATAAGAAATGACTGGATATTTCATATACAAAGGTTAATGTAAGATGTATGTTTGTATGTTAAGTTTTGAGATATGTATCTTATTTATACAAATGTGACTTTTATGTTTTGATGTGAATTAAAGCACAGTTTTTTTTTTCTTAAAATGAACTGTAGCCAAATGTGCAAATACGTCTGGCCTTAGGGATAAGCCTGATTATGATTTTGTGTTTATTATAATAATGTGAAAATAATAATAATAACAACTTAAATACAAAAATAATGCATTATATTTAATATATGTTTCCCAATGAAAAACATATTAAGATTGTAAAAAATGACAGTGTGTGGCAGGAACAAGCTATTTACTCATCCAGATGCTATCATCTGTAGAAACGTCAAACAAAGTAGTAGGAGCACAAACCATGCACAGCTGGGAAAATGCTAACTTTTATGCTAATACTGTACATCTTATCTTAAACTCAACTTTGCTCATTGATTTCCTGAATATTGATTATCTTTACTTAAAAGGCAACTATGGAGGTGTTTGCAGCACAATTAGATGAAGGTCACTGAACTGTGGTAATGGTTTAGTTAAAGTGCCTTAATGAGCTCCGGGCCGTCTCATTTGAAGCAGCTGCTCCAAAAGAAATAACAAGAGGAACAACCCACCTGACAAGTGTGTGCACAAAAATCAATACTTAAGTGTGGACGTACTGTAAATAAAGGCCGTAGTGTGTAAGAAGATACAGAGAGAAACTAATTCTGTGCATATTTGGCTATAAGCAGGAGTCCCAAGCAGTCTCCAGGTCATAATTGTCCAAGAAGTCAGTGGAAAAGACACTAGGGGGAGTTTGGGAGTGTGGCGTGGCTAATGTGGGGAAATCCTTGCCTCTTTTTTCCTCCGTAGTCAGGTCCAACCAGTCCATATTGTCCTCAGCCTGCTCCATCTGGCCTCGGCTAGTTTCCCGCTCCGTGTCCAGTGTGTCCATCGGAGACGAGGGATGGTCCAAGATGCTGGGAGTGCACAACATTTGATTGTGGAGGTCATCAATCAGAGTCAAGGGTCCGCCGGGCTCCACTCCGAGAAGAGGTTTCCCCATGGTGCTTTCTAAAAAGTCCTCCAGGCGTCCAGCATTACACAAGCCCACTTTCTGTTCAGAGGAGCTGGGTGGTGTGTAGAGTGCTGAGGTGGCAGAATGTGGGGTGTCAAGGCTGTGGGCAGCAGAAGGTGACAGCCGCAGTTTGAGTGGAGACGGAGGGGAAGAGGACGCACAGCAGTGGAGATGGTCTAGAGCTGGGTCTGGGGCTGGTCTGAAGCTGGACGTATCTGAAATAATGTCATCATAGAAGACGCTTATGATTGTGACATTCTCCTATTGGACTGAACTGTTCAGCGTTAACTGTTGACTATTAGGATATTACATGTTACCTCCTGTCTGCAAAATAATGTCAATGAAGTCTTCATTTTCTGTTTCCTGCAGACACAAAGAGAACAACATTCATTTTTTTTTTTTTTTTAACCTTTATTTAACCAGGAAAGTCCCACTGAGATTACAAAATTTTTTTGCAGGGGAGTACTGGCCCCCCAATGTGTATATTGGGAGGGAGGAGGCACAGTGGGTTAAGTGTCTTGCCCAAGGACACAACGACAGTATGAACTGTGGGGGAGAGCGGGATGTTATGATGTTTTGGGATGTTTCGAGCGGGGCTCAAACCGCCCACCTGCCGGTCGAAGGAGGGCTGCTCTACCCACTGAGCTACTACATTTAATATAGTTAGTGCAACATAACGTAACGACTGAGTGATATGGTTCAGGTTGTGTTGGTACTGCACTATTTATGGATAACCACTGAAAAGGCTTGTGTTTCCAGTGTTATCCTCAGCCACACAAGGTAGGTTTTATTTTGAGGACTCACTCATATTTGAAGCAAACTTTAAAACTTGGATGACTGTAGTGTTTTTAGTCCTTAAAGTCTAAACGTTTGACGTAATGACCCAACGTGCACCACTCCTATGGAAATGTGCTTTTAATCAAACAAAGGTTATTGGGTAACATCCGACATGGACTGCATCATACTTTGGTGTCAAGTGAAGAGGCAGCAGGAGAGAGAGGGCTAAACAGGAAATCCAGACCAGGGTATATTTTCTGTCAGAGAAAGAAGAAATTGTAGTGCTAATATTAGTACCACTAATAATAGATTTTCTAGTGTCTAATAGGTATGTGTATACAGGTTGTTTTACATTTTGAGGAGGTGCTGGGACGGTCTCCTGATCCTTATAGAAAGGAGCAGCTCTGAGACTCTGAGCTGCCCGCTGAGGCTCCCCTACACTCAGCTGAAGTCCTCTGGTGTGTGCCTTGAGTTTAAAAACATAGGAAAGAAAATGGCGGTGAATTATATTAGCTTCAGAAAAATCCATTTGTTATAAACTGATGTTGTTCTTTGACGTGAATTTTGCAGATGCTGGTTGTTCACACTTAGCTGCACAAACATCCTCCCGGTACATTCAAAAATAAATTAAGGTGGCGTAGATGGGAGTTTTAGTTGCCACTACTAAAACCCCACTATTAATAGTGTCATGGAAATCCTGGAAAGAGCCAGTGAAAGATGCTGATGGCAGCAGTATACAGTAAACAGCACACAGTGTTCCACTAAACCAACACATTTCTCTTGCAGCGGGTGCTCCGGTGCACCTGCACTCAGTGAGACAGCACGTCTCAATTAGCCCTGACGTATCTTTGTATCCTGTCCATTAACAACATAAATCATAGTAATGGAAGTTGTCATTGAATTAATTAGCAGAGCAATAATAATCAGCATCAGGCTGATGTCAGACTTTTATCTAGGACTGCTGTCAGTGTCTCAAACAGAATAGTTCATTAATTTCTGCCATGATTAGACTCACTGGAGCGGTTCACTTTCACCGTCAAGATGCAACTCTTTATGGAACATTAACAGACTGCTCTGTTATTGCAGCTGGGACTCAGAAAAAGGCTCTAAACTGGAGGAAGTGTATGATTGGGACCTATTAAACATGTCAAAGAGGTGGCATGAACACTTTGAAATGTTTCTCTTTGACTGATTTCAGTTTCAACATCTATAATAAGGATCTGTAGACTCTATAAATGGCCATGTTTTTTTTCTAATGCATACCCATTTTACTGAATTGATGTCCCATTCAGTGAGGCTGCAGAATCTTTATGTAAATCCTACCTTTGTGGTTTGGTGTTTCAGACCTCCCATGTGCATAATCTGTTGGACTTTATTATCAGCCTGAGGCAGCTGAGCAGTGGTGTGTCCTGGGAGCGCAGCAGGAGAGGACTGTAATCGCTGGTGGGAAATAGAAACAAAGATCAACCACAATGGTATTTTGTGTATAAATCACCTGGAGTATGCACATTCCTGCTGAGCTACCAGATAATGCAAGCTCAAAACACACATATTGGCTGCTGGAGGTGCACCTACCTGCAGTCTAATATGTTTGGATGCTTTGCTTTCATGATTGCTATTTTCTTGGCTCTCAGTAATTTGATTGGTCAGAGTAATCAGGAAGTGGTTTCCGTTGCTGTCAGTGACAAGTGTTGGAGTGGAGTTGCTATTGAGATCGACTGGGAGCATCAAATTGAGAGTCTGCTGGTTAAGACACACCGGAGAGACCTGAAGAAAAGTACACATATCATTACTTTAGGTTAGGTTACATTACCTGACTCCCTACCAAAGCACCCTGCCTGCTATAACATTATAAAAAAAAACTGATCCAATTACCACCACAATATACAATACACCAGTACATTACAAATAAAAAGGTGTTCATGTTTACCCTAAACTTTTTTCTGCAATTATTTCCACTGTGTTAGTCATTGAATAAATTCATTGCCAATATGTGCCATATTTCATTTTGCTTTACTTTACTCGTATTTGTGTTTTCTTTTTGCTCTGTTTCTCTGTGTAAGCATACATAATCAGAACAGGAAGGATTTGAATTCAGTGTTTACAAGCAGTGTGAACCAGCCAATGTACCTTAATTCAAACTGGAGCACACCCCCTTGTAAGCAAACATGTGTTGTGACAGGCTGAACAATCTCACCTATTAAAATCCTATTAAAAAAAACAAAAACCCAAATTATATCTTGTCCCGTGTTTATTTATTTTTTTAGCTGAGTTGAACAAGCTGTGTAAGTTTAGAGAGCAGCTGTTCTAACCTGTGCTGTGTGCTGTTTCTGTTGCTTTAGCTCTATCTTGGTCTGTATTTGAATGTGTTGACACTCTTTTGGTTGTTGCTGTTTGACTTGCTGCTGTAACAAGGCCTTTTGCTGCTTCAGAAGAATCTGTTGCTTGAGCAGTATCTGCTGTTGTTGCTGCTGCGACTCTAACACATGTCTCTGCTGCTGTTTCTGGGATCTCTTCTTCTGCTGTTGTGTCAGACAAACTTTCTGCTTTTGTTGATTTTCTTCTGCTTTTTGATCATGGCTCAGAGCTGTCTGCTGTTGGCTGTGGATTTTGCGGTGTTGTTGGAGTAGGAACCTCTGTATGGCTTGTTGTTGTGCCAGTAGTTGAGCTGTCTGCTGCTGAGGGACATTTTGATTCTTGGGACAGTGTCCATTGTTTGGCTCTTGCTTGATTTGAAGCTCAGACTGTGCTTCCTGTGTGAAAGACTGTGGATTACTTTCCTCTGACGCTGACACTTCCTGTTTAATGCTTACTGTGGACACATCACACTCAGAGAAAGGTTGATGTCCCGATGACAGAACTTCATTGTTTTTATCTGAAGGTTCTTCTTTAACTTTCAGTAGAAGCATGGTCTCAGACCCCTGCATTTCTTCTCTCTTCCTGCGGTCCAACTGCATCCAGAGCACCTCCACTAACTTCTGGTTGTGCCTCAACATCCTCTTCAGCTCCTCAATCTGACGGTCTTTCTCCTGCAGCATCCTGTCTTTCTCAAAGGTGTTTCTGGTGCTGCTTTGGTTTTTGGCTGAGGGGACGCTGACAGGCCTGGGCAACATTTCTGTGTGTAAACAGGTTTTAAAGACAACTGACAAGGCGCTGGCGCAGTGCTTGACTGCTCCTCTTTAATGCTGATGATAAGCTGTGGAGCTGACAGCGGCTGTAGGTCGAGCTGGGTAAGACGTGGACTCATCTAGAGAGAGGAAAGAATGATTAATTATACTGAAGATGCCATAATAAAATAAAAGTAATACAGTTGTACAGAATAAGATTATACCATTTCATCTGTTTTACATTTGTCTTTGTTTGAGTTAATGACAGGAGTTGTGTCATCTGGGGAAAGAAAAGGCACTGACTTGGATGGATTGTCTCTACAGTTCTTGAACTGAATGGCAGAACTGCTACCTGCACCAGCCACAGAGACATAAAGAAGGATTAACATGCCACAATGCAAAAAAAACAAAACAATGTTGCTACTTCTGGCGGTTCTGTTCTTTTACCTTTCTGACCGATGACTGAAGATGGCTGTTGGTTCAGTGAAATGTTGCTCATTTCAGCAGTTCTCGAGGGTTTTGCTCTTCCTTCAACCCCCAGCTCTTTGGCCCCTCCTGCTGTTTGAGAGGAGGAACTATCCCTGCCTCCGTTCACTTCCTGGTACGCTCTGAGCCTCTCTATCAAGTCACTCTTGGTGCCGGAGACAGGCAGGCCACGCAGCTTCAACTCGGCCTTGAGTTCAGCGACCTGACAGGAGACAAAGTAGAGGGAGATTGAAAGAGAAGGAGCGAACAGAGGCAAAGAGGTGAGGATAATATGAGATGAGAAAAGAAAAGGATCATGGGAAAAGGGGGAGAAAACATCAAGACAAAGCTATCCATCAATGTCTGTTAAAATAAGCTGCTTTTCAGTGACAGCTGCTACTTTTACATAGACCATTGTGTAAAAGTTTTAGGCAGGTTTGACAAACTGATGTAAAGTAAGTATACATAGTTTTATATAAAGTTAAAAAATATAAATAATGGTCAAAGCATTGTGATTTGTATCATTCACCTTTAGCTCATCCAGGTTTGGGGGCAGGCATGGTGGTCTGGTGGTCTTCTCTGCAGGACCTGAGCTCTCCCCGCTGAGGCTGGAGGGGGCCGAGGGTGCAGCAACAGGCAGAGCAGAACTGGAATCACACTGCTCCAGATCTGCCTGTCTATTTGAAAAAGAAGGGGCTGTGTAATGGTTACTAGAGTTTAAATACGGCATCTTTTTTCCACAGGAACTCATATACTTGGCTGGTGCAGGCAGGATGGTCTGGTAGTTGTAGTTCTGACTGAGGATCTGAAGCTGCAGGAAGAGCTGTTGCTGTTGAAGGAGCTTGGAATAGGATGAGTCCAGTTTTGGAGGAGCTTCTTTATCTCCCTTTTGGTCCGGCGGGATGTACTGGTGGTACTTCAACTTTTTAATCTGAAGAATAAACAAGTCTTGTATACTTATTTTCCTAGCAACCTTTCAACAATCCTTTGCAGATATGACCAAAACTAGCCATGTTTCTGAGCAGTATGGTATGGGTTGGAGGGGCATGGCTTGGTTTGGATAAGCCCTGAAATGGTATGTGCAAAATGGAGTCAGTCAAAATATATATTCTTGAGTCCAGCGCTGCGAGAGATTGGATGTACTGATAAAACACATGTTACTGGTATTGCTGGTTTAGGACTTTTGAGAATGGTATTGCCTCTAAAAGTGTGCCGTACCGACCTCTACCATACCACTACAGGTAAAATGTGGCTTTAGTGTCAATTAAAAGCCATTAAAATGGTGTACCTTTGGCTTATCATCTTTGGGTTTCTTGTGTCTTTGTGCAAACCGATCAGTCGAGATTATCTTCTGTTGGTTCTACAAAAGATTGAACATTTTCAAACAGTTGTATGCATTCTCATTAGACTTTGTTTTTGGTCGTACATACCTTAATGTAAGAATCTGCAGCTATGTTCTGGGCAGATGACGCTAGTGCATGGGTCAGCTTTACTGGTGAGCCTGCCAACAGTAGAGGAGGAGCTGATGGAGGAACCTGTTTGGAAAGACTTTGAGTGAGAAACTTGAACAGCTACACTTAAAAACCTGCACACTGAGGGTCTTACTTGTATGGGAGCTTGTGTGTCTGTTGGAGAGGGCAACGACCCCAGGGTCAGAGGAGAGTCCAGGGTGAGGGGCAGCACTGGAGACACACTGTCGTTGCTGTCCTCGTCACATGAGGAGTTCTCACCTGGTGCCTTTGAAAACTGTGTCTCTGGAAAAGAGTATCAAAAAGAAAGCCTTAATAGGATGAAACTGTGGTTCTCAAGAACATTCTAAGAACATTCTTACAACTCCCTCTAATAAGATAAATGAACATAAGACAGAACCAGAAGAAATCTTTTTCAAATAAAAGGTTGTATGAGTAAGAGCGCTGAATAAGAGTGATGTTCCTATTACCGTCTCCCTCAGGGATATCGTATCATCATGTCATTATTGTGGACTTCTGAGCCTTTACGGGGGATTTGGGAAGTAAAGCAACCTGCGAGGATCCCCGGGACTATCGAGAAGATTATTCCTGCGCCTGTGAATGTGGGTTATTTAATTACAGGAGCCGCTGTGGGCTGAAGACTATGTAGAACCCACCGCTGGCCATTAATTTACCATCAGCGGGCGATGATGAAAAGACAACATGGGGCTGATTTAATACCCTCTGATGCAATAATGTGAAGACTGGCCTATGCTGCGCGGCGACATATTGTGCATATGTCTGTTTTATGGTATCGGATCTGTATGACTCTCGTGTTCCATAAGTGGCCGTAATGTGATTGTGTTTATTGTGTCTGTCTGACGGAGATAACAATAATTTTTATTTTTATATAGCGCTTTTCCACCTACTGTAGTAGGCACTCAAAGCGCTTTACATACAACACTAACTGGAGGCAATGTAGGTTAAGTGTCTTGCCCAAGGACACAACGACAGTATGTGGGGGAGAGCGGTATGTTATGATGTTTTGGGATGTTTCGAGCGGGGATCGAACCGCCCACCCGCCGGTCGAAGGACGGCCGCTCTGAGCTACTGCCTCCCCAGAGTGTGAGATGGATAATCCACCGATGCTGTACCGTATTACACCTCTGCGTCTGTCTTCCCACACATCAATCAAGCAACTGGACTCTCTGATTTTATCCTCTAATGTCGGATAGCAGTGCCACAGGACCAAGCAATAAAAGTTGTGTGCGGCACTGCTCCGTTCAATCTTTATTGGTGATTCTAAAAACAGGATGTTGTAATGAAAAGGTCAACACAGGGGCTGTTTAATCTGTAACAGCGCCCACATGACAAATGTGTGTTTAGCTATTCAAGGTGCTGAGTCTTTAATGAGTGTAAATGAGGGCTGTAATTGTTAGAAGATAATTGCTTTCATTAACTGTGTGCGATCATCGCCGGCTGCCGACAGTGACAGAGGAGACGTCTTCGGTTTCTGTTTGTCAGGCAGAGATGAGATGCCATTCCTAATTTACTTGACCTCATCTTAACCTTTCTAAACATTTATTTTGCAGCAGGTGTGACATAATGGTAGACGTTTCATATCGGGTGTTTGGGTGTGGGGGCCGCAGCTGAGACGTCTGAGAGGAAATATTATTGCATTAAAGAAGGCAAAGGAGGTTAGCAGGAGGCTGTCAGGAGCCTCAGAGTGTGGGCGGATTGTGTTTATATTACCCGTCAGCCGTCCACAGAAATACAAACATGTTCAATTTAAACTGTAAAAAAAAAAAAAAAAAAAGTTAGATGTAATTGTTTTTTACTTTTGGTGGACATTATAAAAGACAGGTAGCTACATATTACAATTGTTAACTTCATTGTACAAGATTTTTGCAATACTTGAAACTTGAAAAAAACGAGATACCTTAAAATGTTTGTAAAAATACTCACTGCTAATATTTGTTACATTTTATATAAATGCAAACACCAGCTGAATCTGTATATTTGATGAAGAAAGAAATATGAAATTTATGGTTAAAAACTGTGGTTTTACAGTAATATCCTGTTGATCCATATTTTACCATAAAAACTTATTTTACATTGTGTTTTTATTACATATAGTGCAGTGTATTTATTGTCTTATACCATTTGGTTTTTACAGACACTTTATATGAGTTTAACGCAAATATGTAAATTTTTCAAGCCAAAAACATATTAAAACAGGCACGTCTACAAAACTACCCAAAAATTATGAAGTTCTTAAAGCCTGCTCATATATCCTTAATGCCATATTTAATATTTGTAAACCATTTTATCTAACATTTTAGTAACTAATGTACTTTATCATGTTAACTTGGTTATTATTATTAGATTTTAAAACATACACTGACATAAATCTATTGTTTCCTGGTGGTATGAGAGGAGTCATGCTATAGTTTACACCTCAAAAGCATATTTAGTGATCTAGTATTTTAGTTATCGATAGTTGTCAATCGATATGTCAGTCAGTCAGGCAATGCTACTGTTGGGAGCCGTATAATGTTTAATTACGAGGCATGAGGCACGTGACATCTTAAACGTTGCACCATCGTGTACTCCTGGGCATATAACAGCGTCACACTTCTCACAAACGGGTTGCTCAATCACTTATGTAATTGAAGGTTCATAATTAGCAGCGGTAATGTGTAATTCTGAGCTCTCTTCATCTGTTTTTAACTGGCAGCTGTTCAGAAAAAGCAGCTCTATTTGTTGGAAACGACTGCACAAAAATTGAATGATCTCAGATGGGTTCCTTTTCTCCGGGGGCACGTTACTGTAAAAAGAATTGATTCTGTCGAGGCGTTGCTGCAGTATATATTTCTGAAGGCGGTAGAATAGAGTAGATGTGGTCAATTATTTCACATTCTGCTCCAGTTTCCAGCGGCAGAAGAGGTGTATGTAGTCAGAACCTGAGAAGCTCCTCACATCCTCTCTGGCCAGCTCACCTATGATGGCGCGCTTTATGCTGCAGTGAACGGGAAGGATGTTCTTGTGGATGAGCTCCATGGGCCCGGGCCGGTGGGAGATCTTATCGTTTAGGTTGTCCGTGAGACGAGCTCTTTTCAGCTGCAGCTGTCTGGCCTGCAGTGACGGCTCGGCTGACGTTTCTGAAAGCCCACACAAGGAAAACTTTATTTAATTTTTTTGGCCTTTATATCCGAAAGCTTCAAAGTTTGTCAGGAAGGTGTAAGCCCCAGACAGACGGGGTCATGACATGCCACTCACCCTCCAAGATGTGCATTCTGATCAGCTCTGAACGCTCCGGTCGAGTCTTGATCTTTCTTTTTAGATAGTCCTCAGTCTGATGTGAGAAAGAACACACATAGTCTTCAAATCTATCTATTTCTATGTCAGAGAAAAAGAAAAAAATGAATTCAGTGACATGTTAAACACTGCTCACCCGTGCTCGTTGCAGGCTCCGTTTCTGTTCGTAAAAGGAAGCAGAGCTTTTAAGTGCTGGACAATCAAAGAATGAACAGTGGGTGTTAGTAACAGAAGTGTGTATAAAAGTGTCAACAAGGAGAAAAATGGATGCTTTGGATAACTGCTTCCCACTTCAACTTACAAAGCTTTTCTTATATACCAGAGCTATGTTCTTTAAGCCAGCAACTTACAAAATGCATAAAAGCCAGTGCAGTGGTCCACTTAAGAGCCAGTGTGAAAATGCAGAGGGAAATACGTATCAAATAGGATGAACTCCTGAGGGTATCAGCTCAACAACGCTCTCTGCACCAGTGGTATTTAGAGTTGGCCCAGCTATTACAAATGACTCAAATAACACTGTGGGCCTGTAATTATGCAAAGGAAAGGGATTAGTGTGCCACTGGAAACCTTAAAGCCTAAGGGCTGTCATGACTCCAAAATGTATTGTAGGAGAATACTAGTCGAGTTATAAAAGGGCATCATTTAGAGCATTATTTTTGTTTTTACCATATTTTCCATTGTACAGTTTTTTATATTATCTTTTAAACAAGTTTTATTCTGTGATTAAGTTCAATTTATTAACAGCGGTAAATTGTTGACCATCAAGAAAATGTGAGCTTCTCCACTTGTGTCACATTCAACAATAAAGCCAGCACGTTTTCTATTATGTTTTATATTCTATAACAGGAACCCGCACACTACTGTAAATATACATGTAAGAAAAATACAATAAATTCTTGCTTTGTCTCCTTGGCAACCAGTGGGTCAGGTGTGTCATTGACGTGACATCCTGAGGTGAAAATGCAGGATGCAATTCCACACGTCACACTTCTCCTTTTTAGAGCATGTGAACAGCTATGGCCGCCTGCAAAGACAGGCTGTCTTAAAGTGGACATGGGTCTGATGATGATTTTGAAACTAAATGTATAGATGTCTTAACCTTCTTGCAAGATGTGAGGTAAAAAAAAAACATGAGTGTTCTTCTCCTCCTGCAGTGCTCATTTTGTCTGCTCTGGGCAGCTGAAGGAACAGAATCAGGAAGTAATATAACATCCACTGGGTTGAATAGACCTTAAAAGGTCTCCTTTTCCAAAATAGGCAACTGCAAATGTTGTGTAAAAAAAAGATATACATGCACTATTAAAACTTAAGTTTTGACTGATGTGTTCCATCGTATATAAAAAATTCTCAGGGAATGGACTGTGTGCCAGATTTAACTGCACTTAGGTTAAGATTATTCAAAAATACCATACAATAAAGTGAACCACTGACAGAGAGTAAAATGTTAACAAACAAGATGTAGCTTTAGAGACAGATTAAAAATAAAATAAAGATTGATTTATTGTAAGGGTGCAACTGCAACCGTAAAATTAAATCTGTTCTTTAATTTCACAGTAACAGCGTCTGATGTGCTAAAGCTTACACACCAGAAACTGTGGCAGTTTTAATATTTTCTGACTCACACACCCACATTAGCAGTGCATTGGATCAGCCCCAAGGCAACACTGCTGGTACCTGCTCAAGCTTCAGTTCATGTGGCTGAGCCCTGCCACACGAAGCCCGGCACTTCCTGGAGACATCAACCCTTTAACCTACTCAGAAAGGGGCTATAGCATGCCCTCCAGGGCCCAGCAACATGTCTGTCCGTTTGGCGACACTGCCCATGATGAGTTAAGAGACGCTGGACAGGACGCATGAGGTTTGGAATTAGTGATAAAAATACATGATTGCAAGGAAGAATGTGAGAGGAAATATATAGAAGGAGGCAGTTAGAATAAAAATGGGACAAAGGAGCAAAGGCCAAATGAAGAGGAAGAAAAAGTGTAGTAGGATTAGGTCAGAGAGAATAGACACTATTATGTGCATGGCTAACCAAAATACTCTTTAACTTCAAGAAGTGGCTTGACAGAAAGTGTTCACTTATACATTCACTATATAGAAATGTATAGTTACCACTTCAGTTATTGTTCAATGTTCCAAATAAACCCACATAATCATGCACATCGTGTCTTATCATGCTTGACTTTTTAATATTTTTATACAGTATATATACTGTATTAAGTACTGATTGTACAGTGCCTGAAACATATGCCAAAGGAAAAATGCATTCTTTGGATTTTCTATCTGAATTTAGCCCAGATGAATCCTTTAAGGCATAATCAATAACAGGCATAAAGTATAATTGTTGTTGTGAATAATTATCCACACCAGTGTATTTTAACAAGGTGCCATCAGGGAAAATCCATAATAAAATTGTTGCCCAGTTTATTTAAGATGCTTATTGAATTGTGAGCCACAAGCATTTACACAGAACTAACTGTGTAAGTGTAAGATGATCTAAGCAGTTCTGTTTGAAGTGCGGCGAGATGCCATTATTAGATAAAGGGGTTTGCGGCTGCTCATCATGACTGTTGACATACAACCTTGAATGACCTCATGTAAGGCTTAAACTGATTTCTGTCAGGGGAACATGGCATCCTCTTCACTGCAAGAGGCAAGTTAATTTGAGTCAGTCTGGCTTACAGTCTACTTCATCACTAGCAATTTGGTCAAGAGCACAGTGACCTCAATGCCCTAATGTTCTTTTGTGAGTTCTTCTGTGAGTAATGATCCATAAAACCAAGGAGCCATGCCATTAAATTACTCCCTGTTCCTACCGACGCCCAGAGCAGACAAACTGAGCACATGTATTCTTGCATGAAGGTTTAGAAGATTCAAAAGTGAAATCATCATCAGACCAATTTCCTCTGGGTTTGTTCATATAAGCTAACTGGGATGACTGATATATGTATTAGAATATGTCTGTCCCTTACTATGGCCTAGTTTAGTTTATCACTTACGTGGCATGATGCCTTGGTTGACCAGCTCTTCTCTGGTTCTTCTCTGCTGCAGCTTCAACTGGAGAACTAAAGAGAGACAGAAAATGAAAACTGTCACTGCACAATACATTACTCGTATTATACAATTTCTAGTTTAATTTATCAATTTTATTTATTTACAAAGTATCTGCTAAAAACTAATGGCACTGCGACAGGAAGTGTAGCACCTTCCTATTGAACATTGTGAGTAATTGTGAGTGCATTAAAATGCTATATTCAAGTCACCTTTTCCTGTTTCTAAAAAAGCTATTTTATTTAGTCTGAGGTAATGAAAACCTAAATTTGCAGGCAATCTTGTGCTTTTCCGGGTCATGAACTCAGCAAGTCTGAGAGGTCTCTGAAAACATCTCAGTTAAGGGCCTATTTTCTCACACTCTGACCGTTCACAGCGCCATTATTAGCTCAAGCGTGAGAGCTGCAAAGATGTGGAATTGTGGGTTAGCTCTGTGTGAAATATCAGTAATTGGACGATGTGTGCTGAGTGCAAAATATACACTTAAACAGGTTTAAAATCTGATTAGGCGTATAGTCAAGTTTAGTCAAGAGTATTAAGTTAAGATTTAAAACATAACTCTACATAAACTCTGCAATCCTACTCTTTAATAAGTCGAAAAGATTTGTTCCAGCACCAAGTTGTGTGGATAAAAGGGAGAGCAGTCTGTGAGTCTGTGCTGTTGTGGCCCGTTAGAAGCTGAATCTGCCTGTATTCCCCGAGCATGTCTTACTGTAGCTCGAGATGAAAACCGCTCCCATCCCTTTGATTTCTGTGAGGCAGGATGGTGCAGTTTCTCCCTTTGGCAACAGGGAGGCTTTCACTGGCTCAAACAAATAAACAAATGCAAAACATACAAAAATGTGTGCATACTGGCAGGGTAATAGCAGCACTACCACTGTCTTAAACATTGCCACGTGCACACAAAGCTTCTCTTTTCATCTCAGAGATGATTCATGCCAAGAGATGACAGGCAATGTAAGTGATGCAATGTGCTGATCCAGGCTCTATTCTGGGGAGCCATTGCTCACATGCCTAACGGCGAGTGCACCTTCACTTAACAACAGTTTAATGCAGAGTGGAGGTAATATGAGGAAGCACAGCTGCCTAAGACTTGCTGCGCCACCACCTGTGCTGCCCCGTAACTCTTTTCAAACTGATGACTGTGGGATAAAGGGGAAAGTCAGCTGACAGTTTATAATATTTTAAGTTAATGTTAGGCTGCCCTTGGTCCAGGCTGTTACTGTGATAGACTGCTGCATTTCTGAGATAAAGATGTGTCATGTGAGATAATGTTGAAACATTGTCAGGTGACTAAAATGTATTGTTGCATATAACAGTTAGAGGGTTATTAGCTTGTATTGTTTTAATAATCAAATAAAGAAACATGTTTTTAATGCAATCTGGTAATAAAATAGCATATCTATAAATTAAACCCTGAAAATTTATTGTTCACATCTTTTGTGTGTGGTATAGTTATAGTGTAGTGTAGTGTAGTGCAGTGTAGTGTAGTATTGTATAGTATCACGGTATGGTGCAGTATGACATGGTATAGTACAATATAGTACAGTATAGTGTGGTATGGTATATTATAGTATGGTACAATATAGTATTGTGACGTATACAGTAAAGTATAGTATAGTATGGTATAGTGTAGTGTAATATAGTGCTGTACTTGTCACTGTTACCTGTCAAGTTACTATATTACCTACCAACAAGGGCTGAAGTAAGACAGGCAGCCAGGGTAAACTTCAATAATGTTTATACTGGTCTGAACTGTATTTTTATTTTTATTTTATTTATTTTTTTGATACAGATACATTAGTTTGACAGGAAACAGGGTGTGAGGGAGGGGAATAACTTTGGGCAAATGGCCCGAGCAAGATTTAAATTCAAGTCGCTCTGCGTATTTGGCATGTGCTCTACTAACTACTTTAAATTTCATTCTTAAAAAAATCTCAGAGACCATTTTAGAAGGCCAGACTACCCCTAAACATTGGGTTTATCTTTTGCTAAAATACTATTTATATTACCTCTTGTAATTGGAATTCATCATAGATAGACAATCAAACGTTAAAGTGTAAAGATTGGCATATGTTTTTATATTAAAGGGAACTTAGTGCTCTCTTTCAACGCTTGACCCGTGACCCCCCCACACACACACACACACACACACACACACACACACACACACACACACACACACACACACACACACACACACACACACACACACACACACACACACACACTTCTCTCTGTCACTCTTCTATTTTTGTCCATGTTGTAAGTGTAGAGAACCCAATCCCTCTGGGCAGCAGGCTAAATTCATTTAGCCTGCAGACACTGCACACCCAAATTTTAAGTTTTTTTTTAGGTAAGCTGCAGTTTACGTTGTTTTTTTTATTTCTCTGAATGTCTCAAGTCTCTAGAGTTTGACCTTCATTAAATTGGTCTAAACTGCCCTATATCCCGTCGCTGCAGGCCAAGGCTCATGCGTCAACGGGTTGCTGAGTTCATGTGCTCAAGGCAAAGTGGGCACTTAAGACTGGCCAAGGCCCAAGTGTAACCCGGCCACTTGTACAACTATTCAATTCACTTAACACCTCAGTTGTGAAAATAAACCTGCTTGACACCGTGGGCAAGGGCTTATGGTCGACTGCAGAACTCCAATGCCACCTAGGAAGTAATTACTGTATAGAAGTACCCTTTGAGATTTAAACTCAGTTATTTCATAGGTTCAAAAATCACAAAGAAAAGACTGTCCCACCTTTTCGGAGACTCTGGCAGGCACGGCGCTCTAACTCAAACCGTATGGCTCTCTCATCCATGTTGCTGCTGATTGGCTGAGACCGAAAAGGGGCAGATTCAATGTGGACACAAGGCAGATGCTCCAGCATGGCGGGTGCAAATCAAAACAGAGAAAATATGCTTCCTGATTACAACTAATGCTGAGTAAAAATATTAGTATTGAGACAAAAGTGTTTTTAGAGGTGTGTAAATCCATAAACAGAGCAGCATAATCCTTTCTGAAATTCCTGAGTTCCAGCTATGAGTTCTGTCTTCTTTTCTTCCTCTGAATAATTAGTTGAGCACTAAACTATACTGACATCACGGTTAAGCTGGGGCAGTGTTGGAGAGCTTCTACTGCGCCTTCACCACTGACCAAAATGTGCACGTCAAGTATTGTGAATCCATGATCAAGCGCTCTGCGGCAGCTGTTGCTCTACTCAGTCAGTGCAGCCACTGACAGACACAAACAGGCGCGCACAGGGACTCGCGCACACTTTCAAACACACACACATGCCCCCTTAGCCTTCAACAAATTCCTCTCACTTAGCACTAGTGATCGGAGCTCAGCGTGGAGTCACTGATACTCTCCTGTGTGCGCACCTCCATTGCCGTTCCCTTAGGCTTCAAAAATCATTACATGCTTATATACACCTGCCATGTCTCTGCATGCCCGCCGACTCATCATTCCCACTGACAGCTTCATGGTTTTGTTTGGCATTTTTTTAACTTTAGTGTTTTTCTTTCCCCGCCAGCCTTATTTGATAGACAGCAGCTACACATGTGTGGAAAGCTCGGGTCTGGATGACATTTATGACTCTTCAAAAGGGGTAAACAATGACATTTGACTGGGGAAGTCTGCTTTGTTTATGTTTTTTTTAACAGTCTTTGACATCAGCTTGAGTTATTAAGTTTATCAAGTGGACATTAGAAAACAGAATAAGAAACTTGCACTGCACTAGCATGTTGCAAGTCTTCAGAAAGAACATTTGTGCTGTTGCGGGAGTTCAATCATGTGATTTTTTTTTGGTAGCCATATTGTGGATGTTTAGGGCCACTATGCAGAGATGTGACAATGCATTTCTCACCACACCTGGGATGGGTCAAATTATCTTACTACAGACAGCTAAGGTTTGATCTACAATGTGCTTTACAAATATAGTAAAAACATTAATAGGAGTTAATGTGTTTGTACTGTGTTGCCAGCTTCGCTCCCTATGTGCATGTCAGTATATATATATAAAAAAGGTTTGCTGTTCCCTTCCATTGACAGTTCCTTTCATCTCCATTATTAAGGTTCTGTCGTGGCCGACATCAGATAATATGACAAGACATTGAAGGTTAGAGAAGGCGCTTTCGAGGTGAGAAAACCAAAGCGCCTCTTTTCTCTTCTGTCAGTTAGAATTACAATAGACAGATGGTGCTTGTCATGTTGGCGTAACATGATGAAAAAAATGATGCAGCAAAGATGGTGTTTCAGAAATGTGAAAATGACACACACACAGTGATGAGTGATTTAGTTATCAGTAAATACTCTCCAGAATAATATATTTCTGTTGATAATGTTGATTACCACTAATAAGTTTGAAAATTGTCAATTGCATGCCAGATGTTTGTGTGTATTTTTTATTTATTTTTTGTGAAAAGTAAATTCAGGATGTGGCTTCAAACAACGGGAGGTGTGAAAAATAAGTCAGGGCTCTGATCCTCCATTAGTTCAGATAAGACCTTAGCCAAAAATGCTGAGAGGGATAATCTGGCTTTGCACTGTGTGGTCGGGTGAATGTGTGGAGAGGTGTGTGATTATGGTCTGCATCTATCTGTGAGTGAGTCAACCTGTCTTCAGTC
>CM044553.2:19107896-19185396 GCA_024416835.2 Perccottus glenii
CACAGACACGCAGACACACACGCACACAAACACACATGCAGACACACACACACAGACACAAACACACACAGACAAACACACATACACACACACAGACACACACAGACAAACACACATACACACACACACACACACAGACACACACAGACAAACACACATACACACAAACACACACACACACGCAGACACACACACATACACACACAAACACACACAAACACACACAAACACAAACACACACAAACACACACGCAGACAAACACGCACACAAACACACACACATGCGCACACACACACACACACATGCAGACACACACACGCAGACACACACATACACACACACACACAGACACACAGACGCAGACACACGCAGACACACACATACGCACACACACAGACACAAACACACACTCACACACACAAACACACACAAACACACACACACACACGCAGACACAAACACACACACACGCAGATACAAACACACACACACACACATGAAGACACACACACGCAGACACATACACACGGATTTCTTGAAATTAGATACTGGAAGTAGTACAGTATTTATTATTGTTACAAGATGGAGACAGGCCCCTTATAAAAAAGGTGCTTGTGTTTTCTTGGCTAGAAATACCATTAGCTGTGTACATCTGGAGAACAGAAAAGAAAACATTTACTCTTTACGTTACATAAAATTAATATCTTAACACAAAACACACAAAACAAAAATGTGCCACCACCATCTGAAGCCCAAATGTTCTTCAAACACTAAGGATGACAGGTCAGGCTGATTGGTTAATTACATTAGGCCAAAATAAGCCCATGAAGCACTGTTTGTTGTTGCCCTATATTCTTCTGTATAAAGTTTGTTGCACTTCTGCATAATTAAAAATTACTTACAAATTATTTATTTAATTGGAAATAGCTGTCGTATTACTTACTACATTCTAAAGTTTCCCCATCAGGTCCCATATAAATTCCATAGAACCCGGTGGACATTCCCTTAGACAAACTGAGCACTGCTAAGTTTTTCAAGTAAAATCCTCATCAGAACTATTTTTAGGTTTTTTTTGCTGACAACAGCTTCTCCTATAGATTACCATAGCTGTTCACATGCTCTGAAAATGGTATAAAATTGCAATCTGTACTTTTACCACCAGATGTTTCCAAAATAGGCCCCTTTAAATAATTTCATAATGGTTTCATTGGTCGCTAAATTAGAATGATAATACATATGGCAGTAAAACAAAGTGAAACGTTTAACTAGAAGTCATAGGTTAAGATAAACATTTTCCACATCAGAACTGCTATTACATATTGGTGAATTTGCAGAGTGTGATCTGTCATCTTTAAAGGACACTTGCTTGAACAGGGTTACATTTCTTGTAAAATTCATCTGGACTGAAGATGCAATAAATTAAACATTATTATTTACCATTCTTACTCTTTTTGATTGTAAGCTCATTGGAGCAGCTCATTGGCCACAGCTAAACTTTGAGGACATACAATGTATACTTCTGCATCTGGTCTCTCTCCAAACTTGGTCTCCATGGTAACCAGACAGTTGGTGTGGGGCTCATAAGCAGTCTTCTGTAGAAAATAACAGCACAAACCAGCTGTAGCACATAAGGCAGTAGCTATTCTCCGCTCAATGCTGCCTCACTCTGGTCTTATTTTCTTATGACTGAAGATGCACCACACCATAACTCCGTGTCCCTCTCTGTCTAAACGCTAAACGACTCATTACTTGTTATGTGAGCCTGTAGTTAACAGTGAAGACACAAGTAATGAACACCCTTATGTCCTGTACTGACAATGGCCCAGAACTGTTGTGGCTGTGAGGAGCTGTAATAAGAAAAAAAAAAAACATCTTAAGTGAGGAGCTGTAATAAGAAAAAAAACAACATCAGGAGGAGGGTTTTCTGGTTTTAGGAAACACATTGCATTAGAGGTGTAACCTCAAAAGATCATAGATTCTGTTGTTCCTCGCCCTCACTAAAGCAACCATTTGTAATATTTCTATTTAAAGCTAAACAAAGATTCTGTTAAAGAGAAGATCTTTGTCAGGGTGTGGCAGTGGGACTAATGTTGTTGTGGTTACAGTTTATCTTCAACCAAGAGCCGCACCAGACACATCATCAACCACACTGTTTCCAGGAACACCTGATGCCTTCGTCGTCAGATCAGTGTTTACTGAACAACTTAGACCATCCCCTGCTTTTGGCTTTTGAATAGAGAGCAGCCAGTGGAGGTCTGAGTTCAGTGAGCTGCTGGACAGAACTCCTACTTTTCGGCGGCACAGTGGCAAAGTGGTGCCTCACAGCAAGAAGGTCTGGGGTTCGATTCCCATCCAGGGCAAGGCCTTTCTGTGTGGAGTTTGCATGTTCTCCCTGTGTCTGCGTAGGTTTCCTCTCCTACCACCAAAAAACATGTACAACAGTCCCCCCCAAACACACATGGGGCCAGGACTCCCCTGCAAAAGAGATTTGTAATCTCAGTGGGACTATCCTGGTTAAATAAAAAATAAATCAAGCAGTCTATAACAGATGAAGTCTGAATGAATTGTATGTGTGTGTGTGTGTGTGTGTGTGTGTGTGTGTGTGTGCGTGCGTGTGTGCGTCTGTGCGCAGCTCTGTTTTTATGTTTACTATGTTCTTTGGGTTAAATCATTTCCATAGTAACCAAACATTTCTAAAACATTTATCTCCACAAAAGTGATATCATCCTGATAGAGATTTTTTTTCTCTCTCTCTCTGCTGAAATATGTGACGGTTTCATACAGCTCCATCATGAAAGCGATGGGGAAAGCCTTAAGAAACAACCTGAGAATTAATAAAGAGGGAAAGAGCGAGTGAAGATCAGAAGCTGTACTATGCTGAAGGCAGAGCACAGTGGCCTCTTAAGACTGAAACCTTCTTTAAACTAACTCAAAGCAGAGAAGAAGGGGACTTGTGTGTTTTGTATAGAAACTGTCACGTGATCAGAAAGAGAATCTTTCACAGCTCAATCTGCAGCTGAAGTTTTCCAGAATTATTCATGTTAGACGGGACAACACAGTGGTCCTGCATTATCACAGAAGTTCATCATACTGTCTACATGTATTCCTTCTCCAAGTCTCCAGGGTTTTAACCAAGTCTTCCCACCCTCTGAAGATAAAGCTCAGGATATTAGACAGTTATTATTTGGCTAAAAACTAAACAAACAATAAAACTCTATGGTTGTATCTTGTGTGCAGTCAACCACAGTGCAGGACGCTGGTTTTACGTTGTGTTGTTGTGACTCATGAAAAAAAGGATATTTTTCACAGAAGCCTGTTATAGGAAGTCATATGTAACCATATATGTCCTCCGTTTAAACAGAAACCAATTCAATGATACAGTATTTGAAAAGTCTGACAAGTCACCACAAGAGGGCCTTACATGAAGGTAACAAGCGGAACCATAATCGTTGGTAAAGTGGGGACCAGTATCATTGAAGGACCATCATGGCGACACCACGCAACCAAAACATCCGTAAGGTAGCCGTGAATATTTAATTACTCATTTTTGTTCTCAGTAGGCCTGTTATCTACAGAATTAAACAGTTTTCCATAGATCAAGAATTGAAAACAGAGATAAGTATGTGGGGTGAGATAGAGCCTCCTGTAAAAACATATCCGAGTTTGTGTGAGAGAGAAGACAAGTTTAAGCCCAAAGAAGAAGAAGATGAAGAAGAAGGAGAAGGGGTGACAGAGTTCATACGGCGCGTCTCAAACAGCTGCACAGACACTGGGCAGCAGCCACAGTCTCAGGTACAACTGCAAAAACCTCCTGTAGAAGATGCGGCAATGCGGTGATCACGTGATATGTGCTTGTGTGCTGTCATCCAGGCTCAGTCCAGTTGTGTTAATGCCATGGTGGAGGTCGTAGCCTTGAGTGGAAAGCTCGTGAAGAGCCAGCAGAAAGGAGAGGCTGAGCTGACCCTGGACCAGCGCAAAGAAGAGCTGCTGCAACAGTACAAAGACAAACCACTCGTGTTCCTGGAGAGGTACCATGTAAGTGCCTCATTTGCTCTTGTGGTTAACTGCTGGAATAGTGTCACCAGGCGTATTGTAATATTCTGAATTAATTCTTAGGCTTGCCTGAAACCAGAGCATCTGTCAGTATTTGGCCACGTCAGCTCAGATCCACGAGCCCAACACTACAGTAAAGTGATACAGAGACGGGCTGCAGGATTCACCAACAGAACAAGAGTCAAAAACCATCGCTATGCTGCACTCAGGGCCTTGCAGAAAAGTAAGTTTTATGGTTAAAGTAGGTAGTAATAGTGTTGGTGCTAGTGCTTTCTTCAATACTATATAAACAACTTGAAATTTGATATGCTGAAATATTATAAGTAACAATACAACTACCGTGTCCTGTTTTTTTAAGAAGGTGACTATTTCAGTGAAGAACAGATGCGGAGGAGGGAGCCGCTGCTCTATGAACAGTATATTGGCCGGTACCTGACTGATGAGGAGGTAGGCTTTATTACAGTTTATTTATTACATAATTATAAACACCTGTAGATGTGACAAGACAATTTTTAATACAGGTGTTAGAGCGCTCGCAGGAGGCAATGCTAGACGGTGCACCAGAAGGATCGGGGAGCGGAGGGCTTGCCCACCTGCTCCTCAACTCTTACCAGGAGAGGCTTATTCAGAGTCGCCTGCAGCAGGAACAAGAGAGGGAGGATGGAGCACAGGAAGAGGATGATGAGGAAGATGACAGTGAGAGATGATGTGTTTCAAGCAATACAGTTGGACGGGATACTTTGCTACATTCTTAAAATGTACTGCTTTCTGCTGCAGATAATCAAGTTCAGGAGGAAGGGGAGCCCACGGCAGACGAGAAGGCTCTGCTTCGAGAGGAGTTTATCAGTCAGATGCACCAGAGCTTCCTAGACGGCAAGGACAAAGACTTCAACTACAGGTTGCTTGTTTAATAATTCTCTCCTATTATGATGTAGTTTCGAAAAGAGGTATTTTTTTTTTCCTGTGCATTTTTAGGGACCCATGAGGTGACAATTTAGCAGTAGAATTGACAATAATTTGAGCTATCCCTGAATACAAAGTTTCAGTTGCCCTGTAAAAGCAATGAAAACACACAGTAGAGTAATAGAAACTCAAATGCTTTAATGCTTTACAGTGAAGTGGATGAAAATCCAGAATATGACAACTTGGACATCGTCAGTAGAGATGAAGAGGAAAAGTACTTTGATGAAGATGATGAAGAAGAAAAGGAAAGTGACAATGACGAAAATATGACAGAATAAATTCATTTAACCATTGCTGGACTGTAAATACATGGTCACTATTTTTGTGCTTTGAATAAAAAGTTTTGTTAATATTTTTTTTCTTTTTTTTTTTACTTAAGTTTAGTGTCCATAATGGTTGAGACAATTTTAAACAACTCATTTGTTCACATTTAAATTTTTTTATATATTTTACATTTAGTCATTTAGCTGACGCTTTTATCCAAAGCAACTTACATTAAGCTTCTATTCACCAGTGTTACAGCTGGAACACCACTGGAGGCAAGGTGGGTTAAGTGTCTTGCCCAAGGACACAATGACAGTATGAACTGTGGGGAGAGCGGGATTCGAACCGCCTACCTTCCGGTTGAAGGACGACCGCTCTAGCACTGAAATGGCACAGTTCAAAAAAGAACATGCTATTCATTTTGGACCAATAAGAACCTTTCCCGGGCAGTTCAATGTTTCATTTTCTGTAAACGCAGAGTGTAATACTCCTCCTGTAATTTCAAGACTTTCAGCTGCATTTTAATTTTTTCTCTCTTTAGTTGTTCAATTTCCATAGTTTCCAGTTTAGTGCTTGTCAGTAGCATTGGAGCTGGACCTGCCATTATAGGACAAGGGCTGTCTGTTTGAGGAAGCCTATACAAAACAAAAAACACCATTGCATAAATGTTTTTCCCATTTCTGTCTAAATAATAATAATATAATAATAATAATAATACTTCTCAATCTGCTGTTGTTGTGCAGCATCTAGACCACTGACATCTGGTGAGATATCTGCTGGTGATGACAACAGATGTGGTGGAGAATGTACGGTCAAAACTTTAATTTCACAGTGGTCACTTTCACTGTCTTCTTCTGTACTAATTTTTATCTCTGTGTTTTCTTTCTTAATCCTTTCAGAAGTTTCCTCTTTGTGTATTTCTGTTGCACTGGAGACATTTGTTGTGTGCTTTTTTTCTTTCTTGTTCTCCTCATCCTTTGGCTTAAGGCAGCAGCCTATGAATGATACAACACAGGTATAACTAAAGAGTAGCACTGCACTTTTGACCAAATGCAACTAGGCATACCGACTATAGTACGCAGTTTTAGCATAACATTTACAAACCATTTTCTTGACGCACCACTTCATTTGACTGCAAGTGTAAACGGTCCTGTATGTGCTGTCAGACATAATATAAAAAATTAATAATTATGAACAAACTGGTGAATTATCCTGAAATCCAAAATGAGGCAGGTGACCATCAATTGAGTTCATCTTTTGGGAACAGACGGCATAGATGTGTGTAATTCCAAGTCTATAGTTCTAACAATTCCAAAAGACGATTAGTATGAACAAAGTTATTAAGTTACATGAGAAAGGTTATTACAGATCAATACCACAATCAAACTCTGTTAAACTGGAGAGACCCGATTATATAAAAAACAAAATCAAAAATAAATTATAAGAAACTCACTCCTGGTAGCCTCTTGATAACAACTTTTGCGTTCTTCTGTAATACACTGTATTCAAAACATGTATTTATTTCACTGGTGCCTACAGAAGTGAATATTAATCTTTTAATATACCATGCAAACAATGGGATTTAACAAAACATCTGCGTGAGTAAATTTACTTAAAAAAAACTCACCTTCTTTTTCAACAGCCACTCTTTTCTCTGTCTCTGCTGGCTCTTCGTTATGTCCAAGTTCATTCGTATGCTCATGCTCCGCAGCAGACTGTATGACAGTTCCTAAGAATAAAAATAAATATATGTAAATAATATTTCCAGTGTGTTATATCATGTTGATTTGAAAATGCCGACAAACCTTTCAGGTGACTCTCTTTACGATCCGAAGACTTAAAAAGAGATGGATTGAATTAAAATGCAACCCTGTGATTTGGCTAAATCAGTTGTATCTCACTGGAGTTGTCTTACCACTGAGGCCTGAGACAGTCTCCCTTTAAATGGAGGATTGGTTAAGGCACCTTGCTGTTAGAAATTGATTTGATTATTTTAGAATATTTTTTCTGTCTTAAATATAAAATAGTGTTGGAATAAAATACATCTTACATCTAACCAGAATTGCAGTGGTTTGTTGTTATAAAAGATTGAAGTCCTCCATTTCTTACTTGAACCTCTTCCTCCGAACTGCTCAAAGGCACTTGGAGAAAACCAGCGACCATTATGCTCAATACAGTCCTTACCTGACAGAGACATGGATTACAAATTAAACTGGAAATTTATAATCTTCTTAAGTGGTTTGTTCTTACCTCTTGCCAACTTTTCTTTATCCAAGACGCCTTTTTTGTTTCCACAGGACACACGGAGGCCTAGATATCCAGGTAATTTTTATTGCCAATTTTTACTTCACTTCCACAAAAATACACTACTATATACTTACTATTTTTTACACTTGAGGTGTTAGATGTGGACACAGCTGGTTGTTCATCATCGCTTTGGTCATCAACCTCCTCAATGTCACTGTCCGTGTCTACATCAATTTCCTCTTCAGAGTCATAAATAACCATTTTTCTCTTTCTGGGGCTATATCTCCTGTCCACTTCCTCTTCATTGTCTTCTTTGTTCACAAGTTGTAACCTTCTTCTCCTCTCCATTTTTTCTACTTCCACTTTATGTAGCAAATTCCTAAAAAAAATTACAGAACATTGCTTTAAATGAGCTGTAAATTCTAGCAGCACATTCACACTATGAAAGCAGTTGTCAGAAATCTCAAAATTTTCTAAAACAGTATAAACAAGTATGTAAGTTAAAATGGAAAATCATGCATACAAATATAACAAAAACGTAAAGATGTAAAGACTTGCGGCGTTCATTGAAACATTATGTGAAGCACAATTTCTTCCCCAAAAATTAGAAATACATAATGATTTGCGTGTGCATAGTTTCCTCAAGATGATTGAGCAGTAGTCTTTTTCAGCGGTGGGGACGTTAGATATTCAAATCCACACTTTTACCGCGTTTCCCTGTCTGTGTCTGTGTCCGACTACTGTGTCATGTTGCGGGGACCTGACGCTGGAAGCTCCGCCCTAAGCACGGAGCGTTGACACTAAGAGACCGTCAATAAATGACGATCACGGCGAATAAATTCAATAGCTTCAAGTATGTAGTTACTCCAAACCACTTAAAACAAATAGAACTAGTCAAGTAGCACTGTGCACACCTTTTTTTCCTACTCGTATTGTTTCTTGGATTTTATATGATGTCGGTTGAATTTATTTCACAAACGCCATTCGCCGTGAACGTCATTTATTGACGGTCCCTTAGTGTCAACGCTCCGTGCTTAGGGCGGAACTTCCAGCGTCAGGTCCCCGCAACATGACACAGTAGTCGGACACAGACACAGACAGGAAACGCGGTAAAAGTGTGGATTTGAATATCTAACGTCCAGCGTCAAACTAACTTCACCGCAGTGATCAATCAGCTGTTCGCTTTTAGTTTTCTCACTGTTGCTGACATCAGTGACATTATACTGTGGCGTCAACACGGATATAGCCTAGCATTCAACATATAAACTTACCTTTGCTGTGGTCATTCCCGTCTCTCCCTGGGTCTAAATAATGAAACTTTAGCTCTGTTGTAGCCTAAGTGCCGAGGGGGCCTATAGCTTTCTTCAGGTTTAGCTATCTTTGTTGTTTAGAGCATGGGTGTGTTAATATTGAGACAACAGCGTCGGGAGAATGGATGGGAGGTTCGCAATCAAGAACAATGTCATCAAGTGTTTTATGACTGTTAAAACTGAGCTGAGAAGAAATTACGTAAATTATCTGATCTCTTATTTTGAAGCAAAAATGAAATCAAGTGAAAATTAACAAAAGGCTATTACATATTTATTACTAAGCGGTAATTATAAGGTTACACCCTAATTTAAGCAAACCGGTATTCACAGATCACAAGCGTACACGGGTTCAAGTCCAACTGCTCTGAGTGTAACCAAAAAGTCACATTCACAAAATTAACAATCACATTTAGGTTACAATGTAGTCTATTGGTCTTACCACTGCTGTGCTGAACAGAAGAAATGAAACAGAAACTAGATTTGAGCGCCACTCAGCAGTGCAGCCAGCAAAACTGGTTGGTTGGTTATGGTATGCAGTATCGAACATGTAAATATACTATTGTCAACTATTCATAAAGCAAGCAGGGTTATTCAAAATGCGGTTTTCCCTATGCAAAATGTGATTCAAAAAAGAAAGAACAGGGCACATTAGGGCAGTTTGCTATAGGCCCACATTATGTCACATTATTGACATAATGTGAGAGCTGTTCACAGATATTCTGTATATTGTATATTCTGTATTCATCCCACTCCTCACACAGCAGCTCATCAGTGTGTACAGGTCTGCTCGGACAGTAACTACTGTTTGGTCAGGCGTGAAAATAAAACATGTTAGAGTTAGGACATGATTTTATTTCATTTGGGAGAGTGTTCCAGAGGTATATGGCTCTAAAGTCACACATCTTACATACATTCAACATTTAAGATATAGGCCTACAGTGAATATGTTTGTCCCATGCGTGTTTGCAGCTGTGCAGTTGCACTCCGAGGCAGGTAATGCTGGGGATTAAGTTTGTTAGTTAGGCCTACATAGTGTTGCTTTAATGTAATACAGGGCAGGGCTGGACTGGGACAAAAAAAAGGCCCTGGCATTTTTACTCAGACCAGCCCACCACAATCGGTCAGACACAACCAACTAGTACACCATCCTTGCGGTCCCTGTAGATATGCATATCTACTGTTCCATTCCAAAAAACCCTACAAAGCTGAGAACTAAGTGCCATGGACCAGTGTACCAGTGCAAGTGGACCAGTGTACTCACTCTCTCTTGACAGACTCCCTGGTGATCAAAGGTTCCTCCCTGTCTCTCTCCTCCACTGCTAACTCAACCTGGCTTGACTATACATAAGGACAGAGAGAGAGAGGATTACAATTATTTGGAAGAGTTATTAAAAGTACACTTAGTAAGGATCTATTTTGGTTATATAGTCCTGTATTCTTGAAGAGCAGGATTTCTAGATGGACAAAGGGCTCCATGTTATAAAAGCTAGTTAACCCTTTAGAACCCAATATAATGTGGATGTAGAATACTGCTAATTCTAAAAATATTTTTTTTTTTTCCCCAATAAACCAGACAGCAAAAAAACTAGTTTACAATTGCAAGTATAGGCTACTTTGTTTTAAAGAGCACAAACCCCTCTTTAATATGACACCAAACAAGATTTACCTCTCATTGTTGAGATACTCCCCTTAAACCAACCAACCTATACTACCAAATTACTCACACAAAACGTCCTAAAAATATATGATATTCATATTATCCACTCACCGTAAATATTGCATATTAATGATGTTGGAAATTCATTAGAAACATGAGCAAATATCTACTTCGTTGAATATACAGCTAAACAAAAATATACAGCTTTCAAAATACAAGCCGGGTTTTAATCCCCAAATAGCATGTGTAAATGTCTGATAAATTGTATTAATATTCTCCTACACAGTATTATATTATGTTAATATAAGACATTGTAGTTCTTCAATGTTTCCTTGTTCGTTCCGCTTTTATTTTGAAAAACGGATCATTTTCTTCTTCGGATGTTTTCTGTGACGCTAACACTTCCTGCTGCTATCTCTTCGCAACACGGTGATCGCGTGTTGTTGGAAGAAGGAGTTCTGAACTGTGAGAGTGCGTCGAGCTAGAAAGCATACTAGAGGATGGTGGAAACACTTTGATTAGCGCCCTTGGAGAGCGGAATGAGTTTTCACGGTGTTCATGGTGATTGTGCTGCTGGTGCTACTTGAGAGAAAGAAATAAATTGACACCCGTTTGAAACTCTCTGCGTCTTGATCATTAAATCCAAGGGGCCGCTACAGCATGTGTTACTCGCCGTGGGCACTTTGACGCAGCCATTCTGAGTAATAATTAAAATAATCAAATGGCATCATTTAAGTTTTTCTAGAGAAGAGGCGTACGGCCATTATGGGTATTAAAGGGTTAACATTAGAATAGTCAGCCAAAGTTGCAATTGAATAAGTTAACTCTGCTAACCTATCTACAAAAACAATGCAAAATAGCTTATGCTGTGTTATTTGACTTTAGCTGACTGAGTGGCTAGTGCAGTGGGTGACAATCTGACAGACTATATAATGGCAACAACGTCTTATTGTCTTATTGTAATATTCATTAATTTAGGTAAATCATCATCTTCGTCGTGGCCCAACCAGGCCCACACACACACTTTCCTCCCGCACCCGCCCTGATTAACACTCCCTCCCTGTTAATCATGTAGCTAACATGCTTACCGTTTCAATTACACTCTCCATGTTTCTGCAAAATGTCGTCAGGTACTGTAGGCTTGGATACTGAAGCTACAGCACTAAACATGTCTGTTATTTTTGCACATGTTGAGGCATCAACCTCTAGCATTTTTATTTTTTGGCCCAACTTCTCCGCACCCCCCTTGCACTTTTGTTTCTCCTAAATCCACAGATTTCTGGCTCTGAGCCACTAACTGCATCTGACACAAGAAACAGAGGAGGAGGGGTGGAGCCTGTTAAGAGATGATTGGGCCAGCCCAGTGTCAGTATGAAAAATGAACCAATGGGCCGCTGTCCCTGCTTTATGGGCCGGTCATTGGCCAATTAAAAAAAAAAAAAAAATCATATTATATGGACCGGCCCCCAAGTGCGTCGGCCCACCGGGCATTTGCCCGGTGGGCCAGATTACCAGTCCAGCCCTGATACAGGGTATAGAGTAGCTACATCTTTCAGTAACCCTTGTGTAGTCCTCCCATCGACCATGCAACTTTAGCCGGGACATGTAGAAGAAAAAAAAAAAGAATTATAAATTTTTTCACCTTTTTCGGCAACTCAAGACCAACACATGTACAAATATACAAAAGTAGGCCTCATTTAAGAGTGGAAAAAAGCAATAAATCCTGATTATTCTTTTAAATAGCTACAGTAAAACAAAATATTTATTGATAAATATGCACAGATTGCAATATGTAAAATTTTGGTTAGGCATTGTAAATTTTGGGGTGGCAGCAAAAAAATAAATAATTACAGCTAATTTATCATCTATATCAACTATCAGTCAATTGACAATACACTGAACAACACATCTAATGTATGTATGTGTGTGTGATGTGTGCATGCCTGTGTGCTTGTGAGTCTGTGTGTGTGCTTGTGTCTTTACATGCATAATGTCAATGTGTGGTCACAGTTCTGTGACCTTTACAAAACAAATTGCGTGAAGCATGAGGAGGCATAGAGGGGTATGAGTGAGAGACTGAGGAAGTTTGATTTGGGGCTTTAGGTTTCGTTTTGGCTTACAGGTGTGTCCTGATGTGCAGTCCTCAAGACCTTTTTCTTTTTTGGGTAAAGTAGGACACGTGTGACACAGGTAGGCACATGTGTCTCTGTAAAGGCAAACTTGGAGGAGTGGTCTCTGGCTTGTTCTTCCTCATTGCTCCCACTGTGGTCAGCTTCTATTTCAGAAGCTCCTGTGTGAGGCCATAAGATGTGAAAAAATTATCACATGTGATTGTGGGCCCTCTGGAGGCCTTCTGACAGCTCCAGTGCCACGTGCTTCCTATGTTTTTTTATCATGATCAGCTGGTTTGCCTGTGTTCCTGGTTTAAGCATCACACACTGCCTAGATTTTATACCATACTTTCCTAGCTTGCTCAGTATATATATTGTTTGAAGGAGCAGCAACCTCTGGAGGGGACCAGACATTCATCTATGCTCACATTTGATCTTAAGTTGTACAGGCCTGGTAGTGACCACACCCACATATCCCATATGTTCCATGGCGGCAACTTTGTCTCTATTCCAGCATGCTAGTCTTTGTCATCAAAATGCCAAACACATGAGAAGATGTTTTTTATTGGCTTTGTGGCTCGTTATATTTCCCTCCCTGTTTTGGCATTCCACAAACTTGTTGTAGCCTCTACAGCCTCAAAAGCAACATGTTGCCTTAATGGACTCATGATGGCTATCTGCCCTGTTGTTAAGGGACCCTTTCATAAACTCATGTTTATTGTATGAACGAATGTAGTCTTAACTAAAATAAGACTAAAACATACATTTGTAATTGATTGGCTGTGTTCCCCACAAACTTGCACCTGTTTAGATTTATTTAAAAAAAGCACTTTTCATCATCACTTTTGATATTGAATGTTAGTATTGGGATCTAGGTTCCTTTAATTCTTAAAACCTCCACACTCTCATCATAAATAATATCTCAATAAGTGACACATGGAGGTCCTGGCAACACATACTTTAAAACAGAGTTATGGATCCCAGGACAAAGAGAAAGAAGCTGCAGAAGTGTAGAATGCACTTAGCTCTGTGGATCTCCTTCTCTGCAGCATTTCTGGCTTGCTCCTAATCTTTTTTTTGCCATTGATTCAATGTTGGCCAATTGGTGCATCCCTTATTCGAGAGCCCATTGTAAGCATTAAGCATGTGAGCAGTTTTTCAGAGATTTTTTTCATTCCTATTACAATATGCTATTAGGGCAGAGTGAGGATCCTGCTCTTTATAAAGCCTATGCTTATTTGGCTTTTTAATTTTTAATTTGGTTTTTCTCTAAAATGTTTGGCTGGCGAGCAATCTTTGAACAAAATCAGAAATAACCACAACAACCAGAATCTCAAAAATTAATTAAATGCAAAGTGTACAGAATAATCTATTAACTTTGCTTTAAAGACAGTTGAACATATTTATTACACACAGGTCAACTATAATGTATTGTATAAATAGTAATGGCACTTCAGATGAGTAAATTAAATGTCATGGCTGTTTTGTCTAAAAGAGAAAAAAACCTCATATTCAATCATGGTTAAACCTTGTCACCTTTACACAAGACCACAAAGATGATACGCAGTGAGGCTCCGCCCTTCACTTTCTTTCAGCCAGTCTCTGCAGCAGTGCAATCACTGTGTCCTGTTTGGAGGAGAGCAGCTCCAGGGCAGTGGCCACTCTTCCCATGGACTCTGCCATCCTCACCTCTCTCCTCTCGCGCCTCTTCTCCCTGGCCTCCATACGGCGGCGGGTCACTCCGTCCAGATAAGCCTGCTCTTCTTGACGTTTCAGAATCTCCCGGAACAAAGTCGTGGTGGTTTGCTCTTCATTCACTTTATGGGGCTGTGTTTCAGTCCCCGATGAAGTTGGTAATGATGTGGAAATGGGAGACGTGAGACAAGAGGTGGAAGAAGAGAGGCCAGGAATGTTTCTGCTGAATTGTGCGTTGCTAAGGCGGAGGGGTATGACGTTGGAGGAGAAAATGGGAGCTTTGCGAGTAATGAAGCGGGCTGTTTTAAGGTCTATGTTAGCAGTGGAAGTCGCGGCTGGGGATGAAATAAATGACGAAGACGGCACAGTGGTGGATGGATGAAGACTGCTTGTCACAATGTCACCATTCAGAACAATCAGGGGCTTAATCTCCGGAGAGCTGGTTGGACTGATTGTCACTGTAGTCATGGAGGGAACAGCAGAAGTGCCGCTGATCATTTGACTGCCAGCTTGAGCCCTGCTCTCAGCACTGCGTAATGTGGCACTATTGGGTTGAATAATCGTAGAGGCCTGGGGGACCTGTGTTTTCACTACAATCTTTGCCAAAGGACCGGGTAGAGAGGAGGCAGAATTAAACGGTTTGCTTCGTTTGTTGTTGATGATCTGAGTCCCAACAGTGTCACACAGTGTGGCGTCCATCATCTAGAGTACACAAGATAGACAGAGGTAACAAAGTGGGCAACCAGATCATAATGCTGAACAGTTTTAATTCATATAACGTAATTCATTGTAATTGTATTTTGGATTTAATATTGTATATGACAAGTTCTTAGCCTAACTATCGCCTACTTCAGTAAAGCATGAGCACTGAGTTAAATGCAGTACTTTAAATCTGAGAGGGTGACAAAAGTGCTTTCTAAACTTACTTCAAAAAACTCCCAGGATGTTTTAGCATGGCCAGTCTCCATGCTGCGATCCTTAACCCTCTTGTAAGTTACAATCAGGTTGTTCCACTTGCGGCGGATTTTTTCAACAGGAAGCACATGTCCTTTGGAAGCCATTTCCTCCTGGACACTCTGGAAGAGCTGGGAGCGTTCCCGAGTCTCATAGAGCCCCCAGCGACGCCCAACAGCCTCGATCAGACACAAGACCGCTTTGGAGGAGAAATCTGAGCCTGAGAGTGGCTTTTCTGATGAACCTGCTGCAGCCATTCCAGAGGCTGGAAAACAGACAGGTACATTTAATCACAGCGCCAGCCTAATATATCACTAACATCACTGAAACAAAAACAAAATTGTTGTGTTTTTATCACAATTTTCTGCAGTTATAAAAAAGACTTTAATAAATTTGAAAATGTGGGATAAAAATATTTGCATAACATAATCATTCTGAAAATATTAAAAGTGGAAATCACACCCATTTGGATCAAAGCAATTAAATGCTAATTGCTCTAAGGATAGTCTACAAAAATACATATTTATATTACTGTGATGTGATCTTTATGGCCCTATTAGTTTAAACCAACTGAATGTGTTTGATGTTTCAGACCTGGGGCTATCTTTAGGTAAGTCTTTCCATCTGCTGTTGTAGTGAAGAGGCGCTCAGTGTTTACAGGATCTATCGTGAAGAACATACACCAAACTTCAACTTCCTTTAAAGGAAACCTGTGTCCAAAATACACATACTTTCATTCTGGTCAGAAATGCGTTATGGCACTCACACAGAAGCACGGGGTTACCACCCGAGGCGGTATGGTGTTCCTCTGCAGTCTGCCCCTCTCCCCCTCCTGTGGTGCCCACGCTCACACCGCGGGGCGCAGGCGACTCCCGGCTGCTCTCGGCCGGCGCAGATGGCTTGATGTCTGCCTCTTTAGTTTTCATGATCGTTACAGGGGCCGCGTCGTTGTTGCTGCTTCCTGGAACAGTCTCCTCCATGTCTTACGCAGACACAAACATGAGCCACAGGGACGAGCAACGCTCTCGTTAGCTGCGCAGGCGTGGATTTAGGAGAAAGTTTGCAGATGGCGGATGTTAGTCAGTGAAGGCTAGTTCAACCCCTAATATTCCTCTGTAGGTTACTCTACAGGTCAGGCAGCTCCTGCGCGACGCGGACTTATGCTATCTTCTCTGTTTTATACAAGGGAAGAGAAATGGCTGTCCACCTCAGCGGTCGGATGCGCAGAGCGGCTGCGCAGCTCTCTGCGCACATTTGCTGCTGGCAACTGAGTGACGTCACCTACTCTGTTCACTACACACTGTACTGGACACGATTGTGGACATAGGAAGCAGAGTGACGAGCTTTGTTTGCAGATAAAGGCCTAGACTTAGAATGAGAAATGTGGTCTGAACAAATTGCTCTTTTGAATTACTTTATAAAATTATAAAGAATAACTGCTGAAACCATTTTTTGAGTTGGAATTTGATCTCAGAAATTTCTGTGTAGAAGTATATGATATTGTATTTTTATGAACATAGACAAAGAGACACACCATTTAACATTAGTTCATTTAAAATTTTAGTGACATTTACAAAAACATTTATTTATTACAACATTATTTATTATGCATTATTACCCAAATATGACCAGTTTACTTAAGTATCTGTTACACCCCACCCACAGACACATACCTGAAAGACATCGAGACTACTAAGCTATTATTACACCAGTACATCAGCCAACAACCACACAGGTACCAGCCCAGTAATTGTATTAACCATATTAAAAAAAAAATATCTTGAATAGATAGATATTAAAGAGATTTACAGTGGCATTCACCTGTCTGACACTTATTATTATTTTAATTGGAAAATTGCACCTGCTATAAGAATTTGAGTCAAAAATTAGTCTTCCAAAAAGCCCATAATGTCCATGCCCATGCATGTTAAGATAGTTTGAAAGATTTTTCTCATCCGAAGGCTAAAAACTTGATACTTTATGAATTCAAAGTCACTTCTCGGACCTTAAACACACTCTTTAATTCTCTTTCAAACGTCTCCATAAGTTTTTCACCAATGGAACGGAATTTAGGATTATCCTGCAAAATAAAACAACATTGTTAATAAAAAGCACTTTATTTACTGATAATATGTGATTATAAAAAGTATGTCTCACTCGGTTGTATCTGGCGCAGTTGGTAAAAATGAGCTTGACATCTGAAAGAAACTCTCACAGTTTGGTATTTATTGTCCTTGCACTTCTCTGCAATAAGGTCAAGCCACATGGGGGTGTTGATCACTCTTGTGTAGTCTCTTAGCTGTAAGAAAGATATACTAAGTCATTCAGTACGGTTCCTAAAACAAGTAGCCTACTGTTTTAGTAAACGTACTAAATTAATTTATGAGAGCAGTGGACACAACACTTACATAAAGACATGGGTTTTTTGTAAATATGTGTTCCTCATCATCTCTGTATAGACTCAGGAGCAGATACTGACAGTGCTGTGAATATATATAAAGAACATAGGCCTGAGTGAAAGCAGCTCAGATCAACCATAACAACAGTGAGACACACTCATTACCAGCATGTGAGCTGATGTTGAACTGGCCATGACCACTTGAATTTCACGTTCCAGGTAAAGATCCAGAGATTTTCTGAACACACATAGTGTGCATATCCACGGTCTACCATCACTGCACACAGAAAAAAGTTCAAGCAGGTGAGCGCTGTTCTAAATCCAAACATTTATTTTTATTTATCAATGCTTACTTTAAAAGGGCATCTTCTATATAAGGTAGGTGACAACGCTGGTGAAAAGAGCGCGGGCACTCATCACATTCCACAAGCGTTCTTCCTCCTTCTACTTCATCACATCGACAGATCCAGCACTCGTCATCATTTTTCTCATTTTCCTGCCAATACACATAAACACAATTGACCAATGAGAGAGTTCCCCTTTTGCCAGGGTCAAAGTTCATATATATGTTGTCAGCATACCGGCAAACTCTGATGGGCTGAAAAAGTGAAAACCATTTAGTCATTTAGCAGACGCTTTTATCCAAAGCAACTTACAAATGGGGAAAACAATAGAAGCAATTTTAACAACACAAGTTAGCAAAAAGCATAAGTGCACCAAAAACGAGTCTGTTAAAACCCAGCACTAACCCATTTTTTTTTATAAAAGAAAAGGAATTGATAGAAAAAGGTGTTGACGAAAGAGATCTGTTTTCAGGCATTTTTTAAAGATGGCTACAGAATCTGCTGATCTTGTAGCAGCAGGTAGATCATTCCACCAATGTGGAACAGATCCAGAGAAGGTACGTGAGAGTGATTTTTTAGGACGGTACCACCAGACGTTGTTCATTTGCAGAGAATTTTAAACTTTAAATTATATAGGTATAGTTGCCAGAGCAACATTGTTATTAACGTGATAGTCTACTTACCAGATTGTCATTGTCTGGAACACACAGACAACAATGACACAGCAGTGAGTGGATCTTCAAAATTTGGTCCTGCAATAGACATATTAATAGCTTGTATCGATTTGCTTTTGTTTTGTGTTGACAAATCCAGTGGCTCTCTGATCACCTCTTCCTATATGCATTTATTGTGAGTTTGGCAAAATGCAGAAAAGAGACAAAGTACAACCACTACATTAACTCAATAAATACATTTTTGCAAATGTGATTTGTAACAGTTACCTTTATGAGTTCACCGAGAGGCTTTTCTTCACACTTGATGTGCTTCTGCCAGGAGACATCCGTTTGACAAGATGCTTCCTTAACAAAGTCCACAGGGGTCATCCATCTTGTCTCTGTACGAATGCTCTTCCCACATGTCCCTAGTGGGAACGTTTTAGAAGTATTAGTTTAGTGAGAACAGCCTGTTTTAGCATAGATTTATGACATGACATTACCTGAAGCAAAACGTTTGGTGTGTAATAAGCCAGTGAGATCTTCACATGTAACTTTGAAAACTCTATTTTTGCTGTCATTTATGGCTTCGGACTGCAGTCTGTTTTGCTCTTCACTGTTGTCTTCTTGTTCATCTAGAATAAACAAAAAGAGTGGGGTAAAATTTAAATATAAGAAAAAGAAAGAAGAAATAATAACAAATATTATTAGCAAACATGCTTTCTTAACAAACACTACAAATGTGTATAAATCAACACCTGCTGAATCTGAGGAACCTTCTTCAGTACTTGATGCATTCTCATCATCGCTGTCATCATCGTCAGCCTCAGACACTGCAAGACACTTCTGTTAGTGCAACAATGAGATGTCCTGGCTACAGAACTATATTAAAATGATCTGTCCACATTAGTGTTTTCTACATTCTAAACACAAGCCGTAAACATTTTTTTTCTTAATTAATTGTTCTGCAGCCTTGTTTAAAACAAACCTGTTATGGTTTCCTCAGAGGGGAATAAAGATTTCTTGGCCTTGCAGGAGCAAAGAGACTTGAATAAGATTTACTTAAAACAGACCACAGAGTCTAATTTACATTATTGTTACTAAAACCACCTTTGAATGTCTTTTGAAGCCAGTGCACTTCAAATGTCCGTCCTGAAAAAAAAAAAAAAAAAAAAAGGATTTGGCTTTTTTTAACTCTGAGGAAATGCACTTGTTGTCATCAATGTTTAAAACCATTACCTGTATAAGTTTTGCCAGAGGCGTATCCCTACAGCGGATGCTTTGCTTCCAGTTTTTGTAGTTTTCCTTCCCTGCCAGTCGTTCAAACTCAGGAGGTGTGTACCACTGTTTGTTGACCAGAATGCACTTCTCTCCTACAATGACAAGGCCCAGCATTTACATGGACACATATTCCAACAAACACTTACAAAACGTCTTAAAATGTGTATTGTATAAAATGTTTCCAATATTAGCATTAACATCTTTTTTTGTCTAACCTTTTGCCAGTCTGTCCCGGTTAAGCGCCCCTTATGGTCTCCACAGGTTATAGGAAGCTGAACTTTATATATGCTCCATGTCCAAATTTCACCCTTCTCTCCCTTCCTCAACGGAGAAGCTGTGTGAATAACATCCATTAGTGACCAAACTTATTTATTATTACCACTGTCAAAAATCTAAAAATGTTTGAAAAAATAAAAAAGAAGTTACAGAAGCATAACTTCTTGGGCTTTGCTTTTCGTGGAGTGATTTGAGAAGACGGACCAGGCTGCTCTTCTTCATCATCATCATTATATTCAAGTCTCCCGAGTTTTTTCTTCTTTTTCAAGTTCTCTCTTATTTCCTCCTCTTCATCTGACAGCTCCTTCCTTTTTCTGTCATCCTTATCTTGGTTTTCCACTCCCTCCAGCAGTGCACTCTCAGATTCATAGGAACCTGCCATTGAATTTACTACAATAACTACACGGCACATACAGGTTTACAGTATCTTTAGGACAATGAGGAAGATGTTGTGGTGTCTGACCGTCATAGAGGCTGTTACGGAGCAGTCGCAGTGTGGGGTACATGTTCAAAATGGTCTCTTTAAATGCACACCTCCAGAAGCGATGGATGTGTTTTGGCCGCTCCCTTTCTATCCGGTCCAGTACAGTATACATCTCACTTCTGATCCTTTCCTTACTTTTCATACGACTTATCTTCTGCACTCACAGGCAAACAGACAGAAAATAGCAGATTAATATCTATTTATATAAAAGAAATACTGCTTTATACAAAAAAGTAGCATATTACAGACATAGAAAACCTGCTACGTTCATGATGCGCAACTATTTTGTTTCTTTCACAAAGTTTATCTTTATTCATTTTCTTTTTCTACTATGATTTACAGTGTTCCTTAATGCCACTGTGGCTTGTAATGTTGGAACCCAATAAAAATCCACAATTACACTTGTGTACAATAATATTTTGGTTTTCAAGTAGGCCAACCACTTTAATAGCAGTAAAAATATAACTTTTAAGCATTATACTAAAATGAAATGTGCCCATATTCCCTATTCCCTAAACATTTAAAGTAGTGTTTGAACTAATTTATAGAGATAGGATAAGTGTCCAAGCAATTAGGTGATTCTTTAATTATTATTTTTAATGTTTTTTTTTTTTTACATCTTTTAAATAAGCTACTGTGTGCTATTAGCAGAGTAGCCTACTTATTGGTAACCACAGTGACAATAATTGATAACTAAACAATAAAAATTATAATGTAGTCTATAGACAATTTGTCTGGGATATATATAATTCACATATGTTGATGAACAGCTATCATTTACAATTCCTCCGAAAACTACAAAGTAAAACACATTTTCCCTTCACTGGGTAGACTGTGGCATGACTGAAATGACGCTAAACTTTTTGGCGGGCTTTTCCTGTAGCGGGAACATTGTAAATAAATGGTTGACTGAGGGCGGAAGACAGTGGAGGGGGCTCGTCCACTTCTTCAGGGGTATAACTCACCTTGTATTGCTCCTCAGGGATCAGGTTGTAGTCCCGGAGCTGGCACACAAACGTCAGCGGGTTCTCCATACATGACAGCTCGGTTTTTTTGAGGTGGAGGAACCCCAGCAACTGTTTTTCCTCCAAGAAGTCCAGCGCATCCACCATGACCTATAGGTTAGTTAAAGCCTCTCAAAGCGAGCAGCAAACCCAGAGACAACTCCTCCAGTGTTACTACTACCTTAAAATAACGGCAAAATAAACTTAACAGTAGGAAGAAAGTAGGGTGTGGTTTTAGCCCAGATAGAGCGCAGATTTAAAACATCACAGCTTTTTTCCCTAGTTCCTGTGACGTTTGGAAAATGAAAGTTAACTGTCTGTTTGACACACTTGTTGACAGCAGAGGGCGCTACGACACTATTGTTGTTGCCACCAAAGATATATAAACATACGAATATATGAATTTATATTATGATATATACATTTTTCTTTTTGTCTAATGTGTTGCTAATCATCCCATCATCAAATGTTACTTAATTCAACAAAACAAGATCTATCAAAGCCATTAGTATTTATTAGCACATTAGACACATTTTCCAACAATAATGATGCCTGAGAAGAGTAAGGGGCACCACTCTTGCACTGCCATCTTAATATTTTTATAGGATTCAGAGTGGATTGGATGAGAGGCAATGGGATTTTAAATGTAAAAGTTAGATTTTTTTACTTATTTGGTTAAAAAGATGTGGCATAATGTTCTTGCCTTTGGTTGACTCCACAATAGTATTTTTTTTTTCCATGAACGTGATGAAGCACCATAAAATAATGGAAATGACAATAATTGAAACAATCCTAAAAGAAAAATCTTCACGATAATGAATATTTTGCTGTGTATTTTTGTTCCTTTCTATGTTCTTTATGACAATCTTTTATGTTGTATTAAAAGAGATTTCCTCAGCCTAAAGCAAATTCTCTTAGAATTGTGGGTGTGTTTTATAGTATTAATGACACCAGATACATAAAACATAATTTATTATTGTGTCCACCAGTCCCCCAGCTGATCTAAATCTTCCATATCATTATAAACCACATCCTGATGTTTTTCCTGACATTGGCGCACAGTTTTCAGGACGGTGTCCAAGCGGCGGTCCACAGCTGACAGGTGGGCTTCTGAGAGCAGAGGGGCCACTGCTGACAGAGGGTCCTGGGCCAGTGACTCCCGCAGGACGTCAGATAAACGGAAGCTTGGATGTGACAGGAGGCGCAAACGTTGAAGCGTGGAGCGACGGATCCTAAACAGGCAGAAGTGTTTTTTCATCCTCTACAAAACTCTTTTATCTTCCAGAATTTAACATTCTCTTTATTTTGTTTGTAAAGTTTGCTACTTGATAATTAATGTGTAGTAATGTACCTGCAACACTGTTTGAGAGGAACAAGGATAGATGGCTCATCTAGAGAGTGACGACCAAACCTACAAAACAATCACATTCAAGGTTTGCATGCAAGTTAAAAACAAAACACAAAAGCACATGCAGCTCAAACATAAGATAATTGTTAGTTTAACTTACGCTCGACCGTTATCCAGATGCAGCATAAATGTCTGGTTACCAAATTTCTCAAACGTCTCATAGTGATGTCTGTCCATGTTACCTATCAATGTAATAGTGTAAATCAACATAATGATACTGTAACACCATAATTAACTGGTCTATTAGTGTGAAGCTTTACTCATGAGAAAGTCCAGTATAGCCATGTCAATGACGTCCACCAGTCTGGTGCCCTTGTTGTAGGGTGGTGTCTTCTTCACTGTGTCACAGTAGTCTGGGTCCTTCTCCCACCTGGCAACAACACAGAGAACCAACACACTTTCAAATCTCAACCATGAAATGTTGACAGATTTAATGTAATTGAAAATACATTTAATGTTCAAGAATTCTATCAACTCATCACAATAACTAATTTTAGGAAATCTTTAAAAGCAACAGTATGTAAGGTGTTTACTTTCATGAAATACTTCTTGGTATGTTGTGTTACAGTTCTTAGATTTGGCCACTTGAGGACAGTGCACACTCGTGTTTATAGAAAGACATTAATTTACATTTTATAACCATTACACCGAAAAAAATAGTCGGGACCTATATTCTCCCAGGACCCCACCTTTAAACATTGAAAATCATTTTCAGCATTTTTCTCTTTTGTTTAATAAATGTGCAGATACAGTCTACTGAGAAATCATGTGGCTTTTACTGCATAATAACTGTACTCACTGTGCCAGCTTGGTGCGGCTATAGGAGCGTCTCCATGGAGACCTCCAGGACCTGCGAGGGGTTAGGGTAAGGTCTGGCAGCATGGCGGCCAGGGACACCTCCAGGGCATGGGGCCGGCCACAAACAGGGTGCTCAGTGGAGCAGTAGTACTCACACTGACCGTAGAAGCACACGTTGCCCACTAGAGGGAGGCCGAGAAACACAGTAATAAAAGTCTTGAAGGCATGTGTTGCTCCCTGTACCTTCACATCACATGCACACTCATACCAGGTGAGGTGAAGAAAGTCCTGGACAACTTGCGGTCAGTGGTGATCTCTTTGATTTCTGTAGTAACATTGATCAGCCGTCCGACCACAGGGGGAATTCTGTTAAAGCCCAGCACTCTACAAAAAAAAAAAAGCAGCAAGTGAAGGAAGAAGATCCAGATTAAAAAACTATTTAGCTCTATTCAGCGACAGTATATAGACAGGGCACTATTTAATGGAAAAGTCCTCTCAGGAGAAAAAACTGAACTCCTCAGAAAATATTAGTATCAGTAAAATAATAAAGTCAACCCCTTTTTAACTACATGTGTAACATTGTATACAGCAAACAATACGGTTCCTATATAAATATTATGAATTAAATCTTATTTATTTGAACTTTTGAAGTCACATGTGGAGTTGTTGAAATGTCATTTAAATATAACTCTGGGCACCTTAGGTTTGTAAGATATGGGCCAAGACAGTATAATCATTAATTACTATTTTACATTTAAAAGAAATCTGGGTTGCACTTTATTTGTAACTTCTTGATTCGTCTTTTACGAAGCATTACATTACCATTTATGTTTTGGTCTTGAGTAACAGCTTTATGTATAATCTTATATTAAAATAACACTTCACCTTCTATAAATTGTATTAAGTTATGCAGTGTGAGAAAGAAAGTGATAGAGGATAGATCACAAAAAATGAAATTACACAAAGTACAAGAATAATGGACTGTTGTGTTCCCTGTCAAAAGCTACACTCGATGCTGCGTAGCATTACGCTATGGGGAACATTCTTTGTGTGACCGGTTGTGAAGCACGTGTGTCAAACACGCCAAGAATTGGCTTATAATACCTCTGTTGGTGACGCAGCTCATCAGCGGCAGCTGTGTGATTGCGCGCACCTGAACAGAGGGTATAATAACACATGACGCGGGAGCGTCTTCAGGTTTCTTTGTCTTCAGATCGCATTGTGTGAAGTGTGAGCAAACCTACTCTCTGTGCCAGTACGAAAATATATAAAATAAATACAAAAGTATCATGGCTGGGTTCAGTAAGAAATGTGTTCCTCCGTAACAGAGGCACATTGCTGACGATGATCAGCATGAATTTTGTTTTGACTGTTGATCTGGCTGAGGCGCAGGGATCAGATCCTATGTCTCTCGCGCTCTCACCAGATGAGGCAGACACCGGCTCTGTGCTCGGGCGGGCGCGATCCGGCGCTTCCCATGAGCACGTCGATTAAGCCTCATCCCTGGCTTCTGGGGGCGCCGCAGCCTCGGAGTGCTCTTCCCGCTCTGACGCGGCGTTTGAGGAGCTGCTCATGGTGGTTACAGGAGCAGTGGCGAGGCTGGGTGTTGGGTGGCCTCGGGGCAGGGCACTAAATTATTTTGGGTTGCCCTGCTCCTGAGGCCACTCAGTATTCAGTTTAGAGTATTTAATACTCTGAACTGGATGACAGGTTTCTGTCAGGTGGCCAGGGGGAGGGATCACAGCGGCGGTCTCTCCTTCTTCGGGACCTCCATGAGGAGCTGGCACGCTCATGGAATAAGCCCTATTCGTCCCGTGTTTTTGTGCCTTCGACGTCGATTTATTCGACTATCGTGGGCGCACAGGTGCGGGGCTATGGGTCGATGCCCCAGGTGGAAGAGACGCCTGCGGGCTATCTCTCCCCCGGGACATCGTCCTCCTAAGAAAGCCTACACTCCCCAACAAGCCATGCCGGTTCACGTCATCACTGGTGGGGAAGGCTTTCCAGGTGGCGGTCAGGCTGGTGCAGCACTGCACACCATGGCGGTTTTGCAGGCATACCAGGCTGAGCTGCTCAAAGATTTGAGCACAGGGGTTCTGTGGACGGGGACGCGTTTTCTGAGCTACGCCGTGCCACAGACCTCTCTCTCAGTGCAACTAAGCAGACGGCCCGCGCTATTGGGCGCTCCATGTCTGCTTTGTCGACGGAAAGACATCTGTGGCTTAACCTCACGGGCATCAAAGAGAAGGACCGCGCCTTCCTCCTGGATGCACCCATCTCGCCTTCCGGTCTTTTTGGCAACGTGGTGGACTCCGCCACTAAGTTCCGCGAGGCTAAACGCTCGAGGAGGTGTTTGTGAGGTTCCTTCCTCGCCGTGCTCAGCAGCCGGGACCGTCAGCCACCCTGTCCCGGCCAGGTCCAGCCCCTTCCAGAGAAAAGCGGGCTGCCCAGAAGGAGAGTGTGGCGAATCGTGCCCCCCCCCCTCGTAAGGACTGGGGATCGGATTCTCGCGCTGCTCAAAAGAGAATGGACCTGCGGAATGTTATCTCCGCCAAGAAGCAGAGGCCCTGAAATTGGCGCACCCATGGCAGCGGGGCGTGCTCCACCGGGTGGGGCGCAACAAAATCCAAGAGAGTCTAAAGACTCCATGTCGACACCCTCAGGAGTCTGCTGTTTTTCTCCGCCGCCACTGGCATTCGGGAGCAGCAGTCTCCAGCGCAATTGTAAGTGTCCGGCCGTCTCCTGCCTTGGTTCAGGGCGGGCGGGTGTCTTACATCCCCAAAACCGGCGTGCCAAAACTACTGCCCCTTTCGGAGAAACTGGCAGCATGGATGCTCCTGCCAAATATCTCCCCGTGGGTAATAAGGACTGTGGCCAAAGGCTACAGACTTCAGTTCGCCAATCGTCCTCCGCGTTTCAACGGCGTGGTCTCCACTTCCGTGAAACCGAACGAGCCCATGTATTGACACAGGAACTGCAGGTTCTGCTGGACAAAGGGGCCATAGAACGTGTTCCCCACCAGACAGACAATCCGGGTTTTACAGCCGATATTTTCTAGTTCCGAAAAAAGATGGGGGGCTGCGCCCGATTTTAGACCTTCGCGGGTTAAACCGCTACCACAAAGCATTAAAATTCAAAATGCTCACAATAAAAATGATTGTGTCCCAGATCCGATTAAGCGACTGGTTTGTCACCATCGATCTAAAGGACGCGTATTTTCACATAGAAATCCTGCCACAGCACAGAAAGTTCCTGAGGTTCGCTTCGGGAGCGGCGTACCAGTATCGGGTTCTTCTGTTCGGCCTGGCCTTGTCACACGAACATATACAAAATGCATGAATGCATCCTTGGCTCCTTTGCGACTCCAGGGCATCCGCATTTTGAATTACATAGACGACTGGCTGATATTAGCTCAGTCTCAGGAGCTAGTGCTTCGACATCGACGTCGTCCTAGCTCATCTCGACCCTCTAGGCTTGAGACTCAACGCGCCGAGAAGAGCGTTCTCTCGGCCGCTCAGAGGACAACATATCTAGGGGTTGTTTGGGACTCAACCGAGATGCAGGCACATCTGTCTCCTGCACGTGTCGGGTCCATTCTAACTACCCTGAAAGCTATCAGGCTAGGCCAGGAAGTGACTGTGCACTTCTTTCAAAGAATATTGGGTCTCATGGCATCTGCATCCACGGTAATTCCTTTGGGCCTTCTGCACATGAGACCGTTTCAGCTGTGGCTCAGAGCCAGGGGTTTCATCCAAGGGCCAACCCCTGAAGCAAATAAGGGTTACGCCGAGGGCTTCGTACCCTATCTATGTGGTTCAGACCCCAGTTTCTCACTTTGGGTCCCACCCTAGGTCCATGTTGTCGTCGCATGATGCTAACGACAGATGCATCCCTCACGGGCTGGGGCGGTCTTAGATGGCCGTCCAGCCCAAGGGATATGGAGAGGCCATCTTCTCGCATGGCACATCAATTGCCTCGAGATGAAGGCTGTATTTCTGGCCCTGAAATACTTCCTCCAGCAGCTAAGGGGCTACCATGTCCTAGTACAAGTAGACAGCACAGTGGTGGTCTCTTACATAAATCGTCAGGGCGGACTGCGTTCGTGCCGCTTGAACAAGCTAGCGCAGCAGGTGCTGCTTTGGGCTCAGGACAAGTTCCTGTCCCTCAGGCGATTTATATCCCGGGCGCATGAATGTGAGAGCAGATTTATTGTCCAGACAGGCTGTGACACATGGGGAGTGGGAACTCCACCCGAGGTAGTGAACCAAATCTGGGAAAGATTTTACGAAGCAGAGGTGGACCTCTTTGCTTCACAGCAGACAGCACAATGTCCCTCTACTTCTCTCTGACTCCTCCAGCTCCCTGGGTCTGGAGGCAATGGCCCATGTGTGGCCCAGACTGCGCCTTTATGCATTTCCCCGGTGGCTCTGCTCCCGGGAGTCCTGGCGAAGGTCCGTCAGCGGGTCGCGGCTCTTACTAGTAGCGCCCCGTTGGCCAACCAGAGTGTGGTTCTCAGACCTAATATCTCTCCTCGACGGCTCGCCATGGGCGATTCCGACCAGGAGGAATCTCCTTTCTCAGGCACAGGGGACAGTGTTTCATCCCGGCCCGAGCTCTGGAACCTTTACGTCTGGTCCCTGAGGGGGACCATTTAAGAGATGTCGGGCTCCCAGCCCCTGTTGTAGAGACTATTCTGAGCGCTAGGTCTCCTCTACTAGGAGAGCCTATGCCTGCAGATGGCGTGTCTTTGATGCCTGGTGTGCTACACATCATACAGACCCAGTCCACTGCCAGATTGTTTCAGTGCTGGAGTTTCTGCGGGACAAACTGTCCTCGGGCACTAATCCTAGCACACTCAGGGTTTCGTGGCCGCCATTTCGGCTTGCCACGCCCTGATTGGGGTTGAGACCCCAAACTAGAGCTAGAGTTCCTTCCTGGGACCTAGCTATAGTGCTGGAGGGCTTAGTAAGCACTCCTTTTGAACCACTGGAGTCAGCGTCTGTCAAGTTTCTGACTCTAAAGGTGGTTCTTCTGGCGGCCATTACCACTCTCAAGAGGGTTGGAGATTGCAGGCTCTGTCAGTTTCGCCCGCCTGCCTAGACTTTGCTCCTGGGCTGGTCAAAGCCATTTTGCATCCTCACCCTAACTATCTTCCAAAAGTTCCATTTTCGACCTTAAATCTGGTCATTCTTGAAGCCTTCTGTCCTCCGCCATTTATAACACCGGAGCAGGAGAGACTTCACTTACTGTGTCCAGTACGTGCCCTCCAGACTTATGTCCACCGCACTAGCCAGTGGCGTAAGTCCGAACAGCTGTTTATATGCTACGGGGCTGAGTGCTGGGGTTGCAGCTACCAGACAAACTATATCACGTTGGGTGAAGGATGCCATTGCCCTGGCCAATGACGCGCGGTCAAACTTCGCCCATTGGTGTGAGGGCTCATTCTACTAGAGGTTGCAGCTTCAACAGCTCTAGCAAAAGGTGCCCCTCTGCAGCAAGTTTGTGATGCGCAGGCTGGTCCTCCCGCACACATTCATCAGATTCTATAGCTTGGATGTTCATGCTACTCAGGGCTTGCATGTCCTTGAGTCATCATCCCAAAATTGTGTTTGAGACCTCTTTTGTGTTTGTGCACACTTCACAACCCGAGGGGTCCAGACACTTACAGTGCGCGGCGTTGGTATTCTCGTTCCCCATAGGCGTAATGCTACGCAGCATCGAGTGTAGCTTTTGACAGGGAACGCGTCTCGGGTTACTTGACTGTAACCCTGTTCCCTTAAAAAGCGGGAACGAGATGCTGCGCTGCAATGCCGCACTGGGCGTGTCCGGGCGCTCTTCAGACAAAGTTGACCTGAAGACGCTCCCGCGTCATGTGTTATTATACCCTCTGTTCAGGTGCGCGCAATCACACAGCTGCCGCTGATGAGCTGCGTCACCAACAGAGGTATTATAAGCCAATTCTTGGCGTGTTTGACACACGTGCTTCACAACCGGTCACACAAAGAATGTTCCCCATAGCGTAATGCTACGCAGCATCTCGTTCCCGCTTTTTAAGGGAACAGGGTTACAGTCAAGTAACCCGAGACGTACTCAGACATCATTAATACTACTTTGTATTCCAGTGAGAGGAGCAGTGCGGTAGCTATCTGTGTAAAAGAGTAGTACTATTTATATGGTACTGCCCCTGACACAAGCCTCTGTACCTGTCCAGGTGAAAAGCAGCTATCTCCGCATTGTGTCTTTCAAAGTCTGAGAATGTGTGTGTGTGTGTGTGTGTGTGTGTGATGTGTGTGTGTGTGTGTGATGTGTGTGTGTGTGATGTGTGTGTGTGTGATGTGTGTGTGATGTGTGTGTGCGTGTGATGTGCGTGTGTGTGTGTGATGTGTGTGTGTGTGTGTGTGATGTGTGTGTGTGTGTGTGATGTGCGTGTGTGTGTGTGATGTGTGTGTGTGTGTGTGATGTGTGTGTGTGTGTGTGTGTGATGTGTGTGTGTGTGTGTGTGATGTGCGTGTGTGTGTGTGTGTGTGATGTGCGTGTGTGTGTGTGTGTGTGTGATGTGCGTGTGTGTGTGTGTGTGTGTGTGTGATGTGCGTGTGATGTGTGTGTGTGTGATGTGTGTGTGTGTGTGTGTGTGTGTGATGTGCGTGTGTGTGTGTGTGTGGTGCGTGTGTGTGTGATGTGCGTGTGTGTGTGCGTGTGTGTGTCTGTGTGTGATGTGCGTGTGTGTGTGTGTGTGTGTGTGTGTGTGTGTGTGTGTGTGTGTGTGTGTGTGTGTGTGTGCGTGTGTGTGTGTGTGTGTGTGTGTGTGTGTGTGTGTGTGTGTGTGTGTGTGTGTGTGTGTGTGTGTGTGTGTGTGTGTGTGTGTGTGTATATGTGTGTGTGTGTGTGTGTGTGTGTGTGTGTGTGTGTGTGTGTGTGTGTGTGTGTGTATGTAGGTGTGTGTGTGTGTGTGTGTGTGATGTTGTGTGTGTGTGTGTGTGTGATGTGTGTGTGATGTGTGTGTGTGTGTGTGTGTGATGTGTGTGTGTGTGTGTGTGTGTGTGTGTGTGTGTGTTGTGTGTGTGTGTGTGTGTGTGTGTGTGTGTGTGTGTGATGCGTGTGGTGTGTGTGTATGTGTGTGTATGTGTGTGTGATGTGCGTGTGTGTGTGTGTGTGTGTGTGTGTGTGTGTGTGTGTGTGTGTGTGTGTGTGATGTGCGTGCGTGTGTGTGTGTGTGTGTGTGTGTGTGATATGCGTGCGTGTGTGATGTGCGTGCATGCGTGCGTGCGTGTGTGTGTGTGATATGCGTGCGTGCGTGTGTGATGTGCGTGTGTGCATTTGTTCTCTTACTTCATGGGCTTGACCAGAGCCTGTCCATAGTTTGGGAATGATATGACCAGTTTGAGCTGAGTTCCTCCTGACTTCTGAACTAGAACGAGAGTCAGAAAGTGAGGAATTTCAGAGCATCATTTAGAATTCAAGAAACAGTAGCAGTTTTATTTTGTTCTTCAGCCTTGGTTAGATGTTTGTAGTTTTATGTGTATTATTATCCATCCTGTTTACATTGCAACTTATTAACAAAATAAATGCATAGCTAAATCTTCAATTTCATGCTTGGGCAAAATTAATGGAATGATAGTGGATGTGTAACTTGAATGTCTGCCAACACCAGAGAGCCCTGTGCACGTTGCATGCTGATCTTGTAGCAGCAAGCCTGGTAAATAATTCAAAAGCCAAATCCAGAGATATTAATCACACCCTAATGTCTCTCTCATAATCATTTATAATACCTATTAAGAATGCTCATTAAAGTGGAATTACCATGAATTTAATGTTCCACTGTTTTAAGTGTTAAAGAAAAGAGGCGATACAGTAATCTGCGGCATATAGCACCAATTTTAATGCATTATTCATAATGAGGGGAGGTGTTTGATGAGTAAACTACAAATGAACATGTGTGGAGTGTGCACATATTGCATTGTTTCACTTAGTATAAATTTGGCAATAGCCTGGACAACAATTTCATTCATACCCATTCAATTTGTAATGGGTAATGGGTCTTGGATCCCTTCATGGAATCCCTTCCACTCAGTAGAAACACTGTTGGGCCAACTGTAAATTGGACAGGCTTCAGGCAATGCAATGTTTCTCTGATTTGTTTGTCCCGTTGTGTGAAGAGGCAGTCCGTTGGTACCACCTACTGTTTTCTGATTGGTTGTATATCTATTGAATTGTGTCCAGAGACAGTTTGTTCTGTGTCCGTTTGTACTGCCCCCTGGATTGACAATCCAGGGGGCAGTGATTTTTGGCAATTGTTATGGATGGTAACACAAAAACCTTTCTTTTACTCATAGTTAGTGGTTGGGTGAAGCCATTTATTGTTCAACAACTGTGTTAACTCTTTTTAAATCATAATGACAACAGAAACTACCCAAATGACACTGATCAAAAGTATAATTTTGGCTTGATAACAAGTTGACATAAGGTAGGTTTGAATGGCTGCTAAAGGTAACCATCCTCACCTGTGATCTGTTTGCCACTGACGTATACAGTGTGTGTGTATAAAAGGTCAGTGAGTTCCTGACAGATCCTTGCATCTTTTATCCAGTGCTGCACTGACGTTTCAATATTCTGAGTCATGGAAAAAGCTAAATAATTGTCATAGGATCTGTCGGAAAAGGTAATTGAACTGTATAAAACAAGAAAGGGATATATCCAAGGAATTGAGAATGCCATACAGCAGTGTTCAAATTCTAATTAAGAAGTGGAAAATGAGGGATTCTGTTGAAACTAAACTAAGGTCAGGTAGACCAACAAAAATGTCAGCCACAACTGCCAGGAAAATTGTTATGGATACAAAGAAAAACCCACAAATAACTTCAGCTGAAATTACTCTCTGAAAAAGGGGTGTGGCTAAAATGGGCTGCATGGTTGAGTCATTGAGTCAGAAGAAAGTCATTACTACGCAAATGCCACCAAGCATCCAGCTTACAATACGCCAAACAGCACAGACACAACTTCTGGAACAAACTCATTTGGAGTGATGAGACCAAAATTGAACTTTTTGGCCACAACCATAAATGTTACATTTGTAGAGAAGTCAACAAGGTCAATGATGAAAGGTACACCAGTCCTACTGTGAAACATGGAGGTGGATCACTGATGTTTTAGGGATGTGTGAGCTACAAAGGCACAGGAAAAGCTGAATGCAGCATGTTATCAGAAAATACTGGAGGAACATTTGCACTCATCAGCCCAGAAGCGTCCCATTGGACGTACTTTGTCGTTCCAACACGACAACAATCAAAAACACAAGGCCAAGTCAACCTGTCATTGGTTGAAGGTTCTGGACTGTCCATCTCAGTCTCCTGACCTCAGTATCATTGAGCCACTCTGTGGAGATCTTAAACATGCAGTTTATGCAAGACAGCCCAAGAATTTACAGGAACTGCCAAAAGAATGGGCAGCTTTACCATCTGAGAAAATGAAGAGCCTCATCCACAACTTCCACTACCATCAAAGACTTCAAGCTGTCTTTGATGTTGAAGGTGACAATACACAGTATTAAGAACTGGGGTATGTAAACTTTTGATCTGGGTCATTTGGGTAGTTTCTGTTGTCATTATGTTTAAAAAAAAATGTAAACACAGTTGTTTTACTATAAATGCTTCACCCAACCACTAACTATGAGTGAAAGAAGATTTTTTGTGTAATCATTCATAATCTCTGAAAGATGGCCAAGAAATTACAAATTCTGCCAGGGTACGTAAACTTATGAGCACAACTGTGTATAGATATTGACACATAACAGTGTGACTTTGCGAGGGTGCACATCTAGAAAGGTTAGATAAGGCTGCCTCAAATAAATGCTCAGTTTTCGTGTATTTAGCCTCTCCAATGGAACCTCTTAAATGGTCCTCGTGTAAGGGCGCCGCCATACGGCGATTTACAGCGAAATACTGTGATATACCGCCATCCACCAGAGGGCAGGCTCCAAAAGCGGAAATATAAGGAGAAACCCAATGGCAACTTAACAAGTATAAAAATCATGTTTACAGCCTGGTACAAAAGATGGCTCCGGTCTCTAGAGCTAAGTTTTTACTACGTGACAACTCTGGGGGGGGGGTTATGCTATCTGAAAACTATTGTTTTACTATGGAGTAAAAGCCGGAAAGCCCTGTCATAACGACAATATTGGTGAATAGGGGACCAATGGGCGGATTACATCAGATTTTTTACAATCTATGGTATTTATTGATTAGAGGCACAATTCTTGCTTTGTATCTGGGAATCTGATTGTTGACAGGGGGATAAAAACTCTTGTCGGAACTTTCAAATTCCAGTCATTAATATGCCTTCTGTCACTCACCAGCCCCGAGGATGCGCTCTGTTGCCAGATATTGTGCAAGCTGCTCCAGGTTGGGGTCCTTCCTGTTGTACAGCTGCCAGCGCGTGATGCCCAGGTGAAAACGTAGCCACGGAGGGTGGGTGTCTACATCCTTGGTCCAGCTTATTTTGTCATAGCCCTTCTCTTCACTGGCACTCTCCCTAAAGTGGACAGGAAGAGCTTACATTATAACATTGACAAAGTCACACTTAAAAGCCCTGGTAGTTAGTTCAACTCCAGATGAAAGACTACTGTATGTGTGCCTTTGCCTTATACTTAGTTCAATACACCTAGATTAAGTTTTTTTTTTTATCATTACATATATCTCATTAAACATCAGCTCCTAATTCACTAGAGAGTCCTTCCAGATGTAACACTTTTTAAAGTTGTGGCTTGAAATTTCTGAAAGAAAACATACTTTGTAATAAATATTTGTATTTTGTTTGTATCATTTGGCTAAATAGATTGAAATTAATTGTCAATTTTGATCTTAGCATTATTGTAATGTAAGTAATGGTTTGTATTTGTATCAGAACCAGCATATGTCCAACTCACCAATTACTATCCTCCTTCTCTTCTTCACTTTTGTCTTCATTTGTCTTCACCTTCAGCAGCCAATCATCTTCTTGCAGCTCAGGTTGCGGCAGATTGTACAGCGGATGTTTGAACAACTCCTCAAGCTTGGATCGACCTCTGACCTTTATATGTTCAATTAGTTTCTTGTCTGAAGGTTTCTCATTTGTGGTTTTATCATATAGCATGCTGCCATTGTGTGTTGTGTCCTGGGTCTCTGCTCTTCGGACTGTTGCAGAAGAAGAAAAGGAGAAAGAAGGGGGAGGAAGGATGCAGGCCGTCTGGAGAACAGCGAGACAGAAGAAGGCCAGGAGCAGGTGCAGAGCGAGGGACAGACACGCCAGACACAGGTAGATGGAGCGAGTGGATCTGCCCATGAGTTTCCTCATTATGCTGCAAAAGAACACACAGTCACTGCTAACTCTTCAGACCTGAGCTGTAAAACATTTGCTGCATGTTGCGTAAGCCATGTAGCACTAGGGTTGCTTAAAGGTCAGAGCAGGGATTGCCCACGTTGTCTTCAACTAGAGGTATTTAGAGAATATGCACACAACACTTTTCATTTATTACGTGTTGTAGTATGTTGTAGTGTATATTTGTCTAAATCAATCAAAAGTAGGTTTTCAGTAGTCTTCATAGAACCCAGTGGAGGTTCTATTACTTTCTGTTCTTATGGTTGCCCAGAGCAGACAAACATTACAGAAGACTCTATCATCTCAATATTGTACATTTTTCTTCATTGTGATCTTCAAAAAATAGAATTGCATATCCCAAGTGTTCGTTAACATTTCATCAAAATCAAAGTGAAAAAAACTATGAAAAAAAAACATTTGTTTTGGAAAAAACATTCTGCACTTATTATATTATTTAAAACATAATAATCGGTGAAAGCAGACTGCAGACCCACAACGGAACAGGCTGTTTCTTGCTGAATACTAATCTGCTTAGGGAATAATGTAATGTCAGTACATTTTTGACTAGACCTATCGCCAGTTACTGATGCAACATACTTTTATGTTTGATTGATTTCTTCCTGTTTACATCTTATTTAAGTTTTGATTCAAATCACATGTCAACGCTGCTGTCACCTTTTTTTTAAGTAGCCAGATTTTCAGTTTCTATGATACAATTTTAAAGCCTTTTAATGTATACAATTCAAGAACATCTACTCATAATCTTTCACACAATACAAAGCATTGATGTGTACAATGACCAGCTTCAGTAAAAGCTATATTTACTGTAACATCCACTGCCCATAAGACATTGTTTCCTCATCAGTGTCAGATAATTACTGAAATGAACAAAGGGCGGATAGCTCACTGAAGAAAATCAATACATTATTGAACACCTTCCTGGTCCTAAATTCTCTGTGAGGACCAGCCGGCTGAAAGAATTACTTACATCTCTTTTTTTGTCTGTCTTTTGACTTGTCCTGTCTCTGTTCTCGTCCCCTCCTCGGAGCGGCCTAATGAGGAAGATATTCAGAGCTCTGCTGGCATTTCAAGTGGGTTTCTGTAGTGCTTTTCTGCTGGGGTTTGTGCTTGTTATCAACTATGTCACTATGTGCAATCCAAACAGTGTCAGCGTGTTGCAGTTAGGGTGACCTGTGTCTGCGTGACCTACTGTCACAAAGAAGGGAGTCAAAATACAGTGCCAAGTGATCTTTTACTCACTGTGGATCAATACTGGACTGGATAATGTAGGCTGAGTAAAAAACACCTTTACCACATTTAACTTTTACCAGGCTCTAAACCCATCCAGTCCCTTAAGAGTCCAACCCCATATATCCACATACTTGTAAAGCTCAACAAAAATGCAGTAGTTGTCAGATGCAGCGTCCCTGTTCATCCATTATAAACATTTTGATGCTGACAGCACATTAAGGCACGCTCACAGATGCGGAAAAGTGCAGAGTAATGAATTAATATTCGAAAAGGTGGCTATATTTAATCAAATATTCATCTCCCGAGCACAGTCTTGCTTTTTGTCTCACTTTGAACCTGTCACCTCCGTCTTTCTTTTATTATGAAACCATCCATTATATGTGGAGACTTCAGTTTGACTCTCACCGTGGGGTTTTCAGAGTCCTCTCTCACGTCCGACTACTAATTAGTAAGTTATATGTCTCTGCTAATGAGTGTTTAGAGAAGGGGATGTTTTATGCATGCAGCAGCTGGTCCCAGTAGAGCAGGCTGCTGTTTCTCCGGCCCGCAGCAGTACAAGGCTGTGTTATATTCAGGCTCTGGGGAATGCTTTAATTACATGTAAACAATGTCAAACGTCATAAACTGGAAAGTAATATTAATGCAGATAGAAAGTGTGGTGTAGGATGGCATGTAGCACTGCGAGGAAGCTTAACAATATTGATATTTGAGTATTGATCTGAAGAGCTGTCTAGTCTAAGTTAAACACATACCACCTTACTTGTAAATAGCAGACTGTGGAAGTAACAGATTATATGTAACATGTTTAATGTACTATTGCTGTTTTTATTTGTCATGCTTTTTTAAAATATAGGTCATGACATGTAATAAACCATAATAAAATTATTAGTAAGCATAATACTTCAGTACAATAATTTAGTTAAACTTTATTAATCCCCAAAGGAAATGTAATTGTTAGTTCTCTTCAAAATTAAAAATAAATTAAAAAGCAATCTGCCACAGACTGATTGATTATACAGTTCTTGTGTCATTCTGTCAGCAGCTCACTGATCTCAGACGTCTACTGGCTGCGCTCTGTTGTTCAAAAAGCAGAGTGCAGGGAAGGGTCCATGTTGTTCAGTATAGCATCCGTCCTGTTGTATCTGCTTGCTCCACTACCTCAACCAGAGTCTTCTACCTAATACCTAGAGTTGAACCAGCACTCTTAATCTGTTTTTCAAGGTGCCTGTGATTGCTTTTTCTTTTAGGTGTTATTTGGATCCTATATTGATATAGGCCCATGCTTGTCTCAGTAATACATGGATACATAGGGTACAGTATTTGTCACATGCTAATCAATTTAGTGTCACTTGGCCTGGTTTTTAGTGGCAATTATGCATCTGTAGTTATATAAAAGCTTCTGCAGTAGATGAGGACATTTTTTATTAATTATTTGCCTATAATAATAACCTCTGAAATAAAGTTATAGTGAGTAATATTCTGTATTGTACATGTCTTCCAAAAAGAATTGCGCTGCACTTTAAACGCTCAATGGACACATGTATAGAGCTATTTGTCACTCTAACAAGTAAAGAAAAAACAGTTTACATCTAATTCTTCAACACCTAGGGCTGTCTCTAAAAAGGTACAACCAATTCGGTAAACAAATAACAGCACTCCACAGAACGGCTGGAGGAACTATTTAAATGCAGCCCTAAATGGCTACTGCAGATGTTTTAGTGTCCTTTTTTAAATTAAACTAAACTGTCAGCATGGCACATCTGGACCACTTTGCACGGCAACCAAAACAAATCATCCTATCTTCAACAAACTCAGATGTAGATGTATAATGAGACTGAGTTAAAGGATCACTGTTGCACTTTGTTATGTATACCTTCATTTCGTTTCTTCTTGCATTTATCTCTCTCCATTGGGACACACTGGTCACTGCTCAAAGGCTTGTATTTTATTCACAACATCTTAGATTAATGAAGCTCCCATCTTACGTCCACATTCCCTTTGCAAACACTTTTTTATCCTATTATATGATGTCAGATGAATAAGCATAAAAGCTGTTTATAATTTGTGCTCCTTTTAATATCTTCCAACCCTCATCTTTATTTCCCTCTTCATATCCACAAACAATCTCCCCACATAAAACACTCACAGGGCATCCTTCAAAGCTTTGAAGGCCTGTTTCCCTCACAGCGGTTGCAGCTTATTGTAGGTTGCTTGGAAACAACCCAGAATTTGGCACCTAACTGGAGCGTGCGCGGGCTTCAGCCAAACAGGCAGAAGGCGACTCTACAAACTCAGGATAATAAGATAAAGCGAATTCCAGATCACATGTGGAACAGCGAAGGGGTCTTGTGTAGACAACTGTAGAAACCCACTTCTTGCTTGTAGAAATGGAAAGGCAACAAATACGCTATGTACGGGAGGGCTTTGAGCTATTTTGTGTTTTCACACCCGGAAGAAAATTCTCGAATCCTTATTGGGCCGTTTTGGTATTAATGCAAAAAAACAGTGTGTACCATCACAGTGAGTTGTATCCTGTGAGTAATAATGGCGTAAATGGCCTTACAAGAACCCATGGGCTAGTTTTTTGCTGAATGTAAGCACGGCATACAAAGCAGCTGAGGTGTTTAATCATGTGTCGACCGGTGTTTGAAATGCTCCAGGCAGTGAATGATCCCCTTCTCCTTCAATGCTTTACTGCTCTTCTCTGCAGAGGTAGTGTTTGTGCAAATGGGAAGGACGCTGTTTCATCATCAGTGCCTTGTGTTTGATGTGAAGGCACAGCTCCTACTCTTGCTTTTGGTTTGTATTTTTTCTCACTTTCACCTACATCTTCTTTCACTCATTCCCTCTCTTGTTCTCTAAGCTCGCAGGGTCGTAGACTTTGAAAGCATTGACTCCTGTAGCTCTGGCTCTGCTGCTACACTGCCAGTATGGATGGCATGAATATTTCATCTGGGAGAGGAGGAAAAGGGATTGAGCAAATGTGAGAGACGGAGGAGGCAGATTAACAGGGTGAGACAGAACAGAAGCAATGGGATAGCTTGAGAAAAAAAGGCGAGATAAAAAAACACATTGATATGGTGAAAGGGAGAAGTTTTTAGAGCAGATTAGTGCAGCAATAGTGCATTTTGTACAAAGCTGCTATGTTACGTTCGAAAACGTTTTTTTGTTTCTTTATCAGAACAACTATGGGTGTTTTAAACCCTAGATAATACAATACCAAGATCTGCAAGATCTGCATCAGAACTGCACCATAAACTGTATCAACATCAAATGGATCTTTGTTTATTCTGTCACAGATGCAAGAAATTTGATATAAATGTCAAAGATCTACTGCCACAACTTGAAAGATTATAGATTTTATTCAGATAAAACTTAATGTAAAACATCATGTTAGTAGCTAAAGTCAAAGGTTTCTATGCGCTCTGTAAATACTGCTTAAGAACTATACTGCTCATTCATTCTTACAACACTCTTTCAAGAAGTACAGTGTTTTCATTTAAACATAACGGTAAAATATTGTTTTATTATTTAAACAAGAGAGTGTTAATAAAGGATAGTTCAGTATTAGTAAATTAAATTTTATTAGACACTTTTAAGTTGCAGAATTTAGGATTGTTTGGCTATTTTTCAGAGAATATGAATGATGATAATCTATGGCACATGAAACTTGGTTAAAATTGATGAGATGAATGCAGCTAATGTGAATGTTATCAGAAAATACGGGAGGAAAATTTGCACTCATCAGCCTGGAAGCTGTTCATGGGACGTACTTGGATGTTCCAACATGACACTGATCCAAAGCACAAGGCCAAGTCGACCTGTCATTGGCTATAGCAGCAGAAAGTGAAGGTTCTGGACTGGCATCTCAGTCTCCTGACCTCAATATCATTGAGCCACTCTGGGCAGATCTCAAAAGTGTAGTTTATGCAAGACAGCCCAAGAATTTACAGGAACTGGAGGCTCTTTGCCAAGAAGAATGGGCAGCTTTACCATCTGAGTAAATAAAGGGCCTCATCCACAACTACCACAAAAGACTTTTGTTATTACATGTTATTAAGAACTATGGTATTTAAACTTTCGATCAGGATCATTTGGGTAGTTTGTTATTTGTTTTACTGTTTAAAAATAGTAAACACAATTGTTTGACAATAAATGGCTTCACCCAACCTCTAACTATGAGTGAAAATTATTATTTTGTGTAATTCATATTCTCTGAAAAATGTCCCAAAAAAAAAAAGATCATCAAATTTTGCCATGTAAACTTATGAGCACAACTGTAAGTTGGACTAACAACCTCAGGTTGACTAATTAGTCAACTACCAACTCTACTAAAATCTCATTAGTTAAATAGTAACAGTTATTACTGCTGGGTCCACTTTGAGTGAACACCCCACTGCAACACCTCTGAATGGCTGACTGAACTGCTTTACTGACTGTTAACTGTCAGCTAAGACAGTGGTCAAGCAGCTCTAAAGGGCCTGAAAAAACAGGGTGTGAAAAAAATGTAGCAAGAAACAGCTCTGCTGTGCCTGCCACTCATTGTCTCCACAAAACTTCTAGTGTCTGGTGGAGAGTGATTATTTAGACGTATTTTAAGACACTTTCATAAATGAGCTGGAAAACAACTCAACTATTACCAGGGAGTGACAAAAGACCAAATAAAAAGCATTTTAAAAGGACAGTTGCTGTGACAAGGGTTTTGTGATATTCTGTGATATCATAGACTAGTCTATGAGTCGATGAGAAGGAAATTTTAAATCAAGATTTTCTTTGGTTGACTCCTGAGCTAGGAAAATCAGTATCTACTAGTCTAGACACCAAATGATGTGATAAACAAATTAGAGATGAAAAGATTATTGCAAATATACTGTATAGCTTTTAATCTAATCTCTTAATCTGGAGGACATGTGAGGCGTTCCACTGCAGTAGCTATTCTTGCCAGACTGTGTGCAATGTGTCCAAGGGGCTGCAGCAGCACCTCTATTTGGTTCAAACGAGTGTCCAGGCATAAAATGCTCTGCCTAAATCCAGACAACTCCTCCAACATGTTGAATCCATTCTGTTGGAGCTCTAGAAACGGGTGCTCCTGATGGTGGGCTCGTGCTTCCACTGGGTTGGGCCATGGTTCCTCTCTCTGAAGATGGTTGCTCTTGTTCTTTTGTCACTGGCTCTGGTTCTTTAGTCTTTTGCTCCAGTTCCTTAGCCTTTACTTTCTTCTTTGTGACCTGCTTCTGTGGACTTTTCTCTTTATTAGGGTCTTCCTCCAAAGGTGCTGAATGGCAACACACATTTAATCTATGGTGTTGGTCAATGCAGCAACACGTTAATATGTTTAATTATTCCAATGTTATTACCTTGGTAGACAAACACTTCAATTTCAACATCCTCAACGTTCCCATTGGACGACATAAACCTGGTGTTTGGGCCTTTCCTCATTTCTGTTTGGCACGCTTGGACAACTACATACTTACTACATACATACATATTTCCTCTTCTCTGGACATCATTATATTGTTTTCTGCAACTTAGGGCACTTCTTTTAATGCCAGATAAAGAGGAGAGGATCTCAGCAACCTCCTCCCACGCTTTCTTTACATAGGAGACAACAGGTTGTTATACAGCCAAGTAGTTAAAAAAACTAAAGGATTATTAGTAACTGACAATACTGCCTTTGGCCATAATTACAGCACAGACATCTTTTCAGCAATGTAACACAAAAGCGGTCCAATTAGGTACTTAGGCCTATTAAAAAGAAGCAGACTATTCTGTGTAGGGCTACATTTTCTGACTATACAGAAATTTGAAAACACAACCTTTGAAATTTAAGACAGCTCATGTTTTGATTTAGAAAACTATGTCAAAATACAACTGCAGCATTTCTGAAGTTTTATGCAAGTGGTCTTTAGGGTTTGTTTTCCATGACCCCTTTAGCAGCTGTACAAAACACAAAGCCTGTGGTTACGCCTGTGTTTCTTCAAACTGGGGCAAATTATTGTCTATTTATCAAGTAGCCTAACCCTACTTAAAACTGCTATTTAAAATGATTGGCCAAAAACTTTTTAGTATTTATTAACAGTGTTGGAAGTAACGGCATTAGAGTATAACGGCGTTACTAACTGCGTTAAATTTTCAGTAACGGATTAATCTAATTAATTACTTTTCCCATTGTTGTAACGCCGTTATCGTTACTGAGAATATAAAGTGTCGCGTTACTTAATTTGGTTGAATAAAGCGCGAGGTGTCATGCTTTGGATACACATCAGCTGCTGCTGGAGAGAGCAGGGGTGAGGATGATGACACCGCTGCAAAAGTGATGATTGGCTCACGCTGTCTCACTGCGCGCTCTGACTACCACTAAACACAAGACAGCGTCGGCGTGTTCTCGAACTGGAAGTCAGCAACACCACTTCTGGTTAATTGAAATTAAAAGCAAGAATGTTTAGTTGTTAGATGAGGAGTACTTTAGAATAGATTAATGTATTATTAATTTTCTTTGAGAATGAACAACATGTTAATCTACGTGTCAGCAACAACCACTGGTTTAGTTGTTAGATGAGGAGTACTTTAGAATAGATTAATGTATTATTAATTTTCTTTGAGAATGAACATTTTAATCTACAGAAAGAGTTGGATTGTGTTTTGTTTATTGTGCAATAATTTACAGGTACAGAGATTTGCACTACTTAATGGCCAGGTCTCCCTTTGTTTCTTTTTACACAGGTTTACATTTGTGTCAATATTTATTTTTATATGTTTTTTTTCTATGTTTATCATATGGCAGACTGCAATCTATTGAGTTCAAAGAAATACCAAATGTTCTAAAATACTATATATACTGTTATTATTCTTCAGTTAATCAGTAAATATAAACATCTTTGATATTTAAGCTGTTATAGAACGGAATACCCTTATAGAACATAAAAAATAACTTCAGTTACTTTGCTGAGTAACTGAGTTACTTTTACAATGTGGTAACTGAGTTACTAACTCAATTACTTTTTGGGAGAAGTAATTTGTAACAGTAACTAGTTACTTTTTTGAAGTAAGATGACCAACACTGTTTATTAATAATAAAATAAGGGCATGGTAAAAACTTTTCCAACATTGAGTTTCGTTACGTGTACTTTTACGCCACTCCCGCTCTGGTAGAAACTACTCATAAAAGTTAGTAGATGAAAAACACAAATGTCTGATAAATAGCGGTTATGCTTTGAAGAAAAAAACTCAAAACCTGTCCGCATCAGTTATAAAACCCATGGTCTTTTAAAATTCAAATGCTTAAAGAAACTCAGCTGTATGTTCTAGGGGTTACGGGCCATTCAACACCAAACATCAGCTTGTAGACACGTTGTATGCCACCCAATAGAAAGTCAATGGAGAGCTGCGGGGTGCTCCCGGAGTGGGCATTTCTACAGATGATCACGGGATCAGGCAATGCAGGAGTAAACAGGAAGAGACCGTGCACAAAGGAAAGCAATGGGATTTGAAATAAGAATGAAAGTAGATAGGAAACAGAATGTAACGAGGGAAGGACGCTAGAGATTGGTAAATAAAAATGATTTTCGTTTTACACGCGGTGCGGTCCAGCGCAAAGCAGCAACGACGTCTTTACTATTTTTTTTGCACATTCCTGTCAAACTTGAACAATTGCATGTAATATATTACACACTATTTGATTGCCGCATTCCCTTCCACCTGACAGGGTTAGTTGCTCTGAAAACGAGACGTATTTGAGTTGAGTTTAAGTGAAGCTAAATGAACCGATGTGAAGAAATGACCAACAGAAACTCGAGCTGATGTAAAGGGCGCATATTGCCAAGCAAGCAGAACTTTTTTTTTTTAGCTAAACTAATAAATAGGCTATGTTGAGAAATACTCATTAAAGTTAGGGCAGAATTGTGAACACGTAAAATATGTGTGACTTATGTGTAGTTCTCAACCAATGTCATCAAACCCAACCAGTCCACATGTGCTTTGTGGATCTGGAGAAGGCATTCGACTGTGTCCCTCATGGCGCCTTGTGGGGGGTGCTCTGGGAGTATGGGGTCCGGGGCCCTTTGCTAAGGGCTGTTCGGTCCCTGTACGATCGGTGCAGGAGCTTGGTTCGCATTGCCGGCAGTAAGTCAGACCTGTTCCCAGTGCATGTTGGACTCTGGCAGGGCTGCCCTTTGTCACCGGTCCTGTTCATTATCTTTATGAACAGGATTTCTAGATGCAGCCAGGGGCCGGAGGGAGTCTGATGATGTTGTCCTGTTGGCTCCATCAAGCCAGGACCTTCAGTGTGCACTGGGACGGTTTGAGGCCGAGTGTGAAGCGGCTGGGATGAGGATCAGCACCTCCAAGTCTGAGACCATGGTTCTCAGTCGGAAAAGGACAGCTTGTCCCCTTCAGGTTGGTGGAGAGCTCCTGCCTCAAGTGGAGGAGTTCAAGTATCTTGGGGTCTTTTTCACGAGTGAGGGAAGGAGGGAACGTGAGATTGACAGACGGATCGGTGCAGCTTCTGCAGTGATGCAGTCGAGGTACCGGTCTGTCGTGGTGAAGAAGGAGCTGAGCTGTAAGGCAAAGCTCTCAATTTACCGGTCAATCTACGTTCCTACTCTCACCTATAGTCATGAGCTTTGGGTCATGACCGAAAGAACAAAATCCCGGATACAAGCGGCCGAAATGAGCTTTCTCCGCAGGGTGGCGGGGCGCTCCCTTAGAGATAAGGTGAGGAGTTCGGTCACTCGGGAGGAGCTCAAAGTAGAGCCGCTGCTCCTCTACATCGAGAGGAGCCAGCTGAGGTGGCTCGGGCATCTGTTTCGGATGCCTCCTGGACGCCTCCCTAGGGAGGTGCTCCGGGCATCGAGGTGTCCCACAGGGAAGAGACCTCGGGGAAGACTTAGGGCACGATGGAGAGACTATGTCTCTCGGTTTGACCTTGGAACGCCTCGGTATCTCCCCGGAAGAGCTGGACGAAGTGTCTGGGGAGAAGGAAAGTCTGGGTGTCTCTGCTTAGACTGCTGCCCCCGCGACCCGGCTCTCGATAAGCAGAAGAAAATGGATGGATGGATGGAATAAAGAATGTTAGGGTCATAGATGCTATGCATTAGTGTTTGCCAGAGGACGCCAAAACACAAGCAGCAGCACAAAAGAGAAGAGCTCAGCTGGCTGAGGAACTGTTTGATCAGTGAGGTAAGCAACGTTTCTCATACAAATTATGTGGTTTAATTTAAATTAAAACATAAATCCCTCACTTACCTCTTTTCCTTGCCCCTTAGTGCCAGCCACAGAGGAAGAGTGAAGAGAGATATTGAAACGTGAGACACCCTTTTTATTTGTTGTGATTGTTGGCCTACTTGCTCTTGAGTAAACACATTAATTTCATTTTGTCCTATCTATATTCACAAAGCCTCAAACTAGAAATATGAACGTCACAGTAAGTGCTAGAGCTTTTTAAAACTTAAAACAAACCTAAAACATGCTTTATTAGTTTCTACTCAAAGCAGCCCAGTGGATGGGACAGTGATGAAGACGCCGTATGGTGAATAACTTCCGGTTTGTACTACCCATAGACTTGCAGCTCAGTAAATAAACCACATACACTTACTAATGGAGGGTGTATATAAGTGCTGTAATCATTGGTTAAAAAAAAAAGACACTAAGTGCTTCTTGAAAAGGCTTTTACTGACATTACTTAAAACAGCTCATGATCAAAAAAAAGAAAAAAATATTTGACAGTTTTGAAATATAAAAATACAATGTAAAGCCTCCCCGCTGGATTGACCTGTATCAATACATGTATGTATGTATGTATGTATGTGTGTGTGTGTGTGTGTGTGTGTGTGTGTGTGTGTGTGTGTGTGTGTGTGTGTGTGCGTGCGTGCGTGCGTGTGTGTGTGTGTGTGTGTGTAATAAACCAAGTAAAGTATATGGTGTTCTATTTTCTCTTATGGTTTACTGACATAAAGGCTGTCCAGGAGTGGCTGGGTTCATTAAGGAGAAGTGAGACGCTCCTGCAGTAGCTATTCTTTCCAGGCTGTCCGAATTTGTTCTGGTTCTTTCAATGGAGCTGATTTTTAACTATGGTTTGTTGTTAAACTACTTATACAAAAATATATTTACATTCAATTACCTTGGTATCCCACCAAATCCCAGAAACTTGGCCTCACTGGGGAATGAGGAATTGTTTTTCTCTGCGTCCCCTGTGATGGGCTTAGTTCAAGCTCTTGGCCATTTTGCACCTGCATCAATTTGTTTTTTGATTTGATTTGACCGTCTCCTCACATCATTGTATCGCTTTCTGCATTTTTCTGCCATCCTTGAAAGGCCCGATGTAGCAGAAACAATTGTTGCATTCTCCTCCACAGCCTTCCTCACCTGAAGAAGAAAACATGCAGTATGGTCGTTGAATACTGTGACAATCACATGACTTGCCTTGGCCGAAAACATTTACAAAATTCAGCAAACAAACTACAACTACAAGAACAACACAACATAAAATTAATATTTGAACTTAAAACCCACCTCTTGTACCTTTGGAGGATTCATGCTGTTGCCGTAGACAAGTACATTTGTTTCTTCTGCAGTGAAGCGTTCACCCCTGGTAATGGCAGGTAGAGCCTCCATGATCATTGCAACCCCTTGATTTGCCTGGCTCTTTAAAAGCATGGAAAGGACCCTGTGATTAGTTTATAGCATGTTAAACCCCAAAACACCTATGAATCATTTCAAGATATAACACTTTCAAGTCTGACAATTGTTCTTCAGTTAAAACTGCTACATGACTAAGATAAGAAAATCTTTCTGTCCTACAAGCACCATATGCTTTTGTATGTGTATCCTTTTCATTCATTTTCTACCGCTTTGTCCTGTTAGGGGTCGCGGGTGACTGGAGCCTATCCCAGCAGCTTTGGGCCTGAGGCGGGGTACACCCTGGACAATGGCCAGTTAGTCACAGGGCTGACATTTAGACATAGACAGTGACAAACAACCATTCACTCTCACATTCATTCACTAGGGACACTTTATTTTATTTTTTTGTATGTGTATCCTACTCTATTAAAGAGTATGACCCAATAGACTATGTAAGTACATACAAGAACTAAATAATATCCACAGTTTTATGTGCTTGTTCAAATCATAATGGTTTTAGACGCTGCTGCTGGGAACTTCTTTGCCATAGGTATGTGACAAAATACAGTTAATTCCCACATAGAAATATAGTGAGTGAAGTTAGAAATCTAGCATTGAGTTTATCAAGTTAACACATAAAAAAAGGTTGACGTAAAAGCATCTGGACTCAGTTTTCAAGGTGAAGACGTTTCGTCTCTAATTCCAAGAGACTTCAACCTTTTTTTTCAAGATGTCCTGAATGACCGAGAACCTTCACAGACAAGTTAACACATGGCATTATGAGATACTATTTTCCAATTTTATGTTCGCCTGAAACCCTTGTGAGGTATCTAAAAGCAGGGTTCGTACAGATACTGTATAATGAAATTCCAGGACTTTTCAAGCACTATTTTGGGGATTTTCAAGGACTACAATCAGAGGTCTCACTTATCAAACATATACTTTATTTACTTTAAATTCTAAAAAAGGAAAATAGATGAATAAAAATTAAACAAGATGGTACAAATAAGGTACAGCACATTAAAGTATTCAATGACTGTGGCAACTCTAAGTATGAGAACATGAAAGTCACGGTACTCTGTGCACCGTGTTGCTCTGTGACTGTTGGGGTGAAATATTCTCGGACGGATGGCGGTCCAGTGCGTGCAACTGCACTGACATGACGCTCCCCTTGCATGTGACTCTTCAGTGCCGATTCGCCCATATTTGAAATCTCGAGGGATTTGCGGCATATTTTACAATGTGCACGATGCACACTTTTAGGGTCTTCAAGAAGCCACTTTTTATATGGTTCCTTTTCCAGCCAAGCTGGATTAAATTTACACTTCGGCATTTCTTCGTCTTACTCTTTACCATTTTGTAAATGTGCTCCAGGTAAGTGATGTCAGAACGAGCGAGTTAACGTATAAGGCGGGTAGAAGGAGGGGGATGGGCTGAGGCGTTAATTTTGAGCGTTAATTTTGTTTTATAGAAAAAAATATACACTTCAAAATTGCTTTGTAAATTCATAAATATTGCCTTTAAATAATTCAAGCACTTTTCAATTACCTCGTCATTAAAATGACTGTTTTCAAGGGTTTTCCAGGACTTAAATTTCAAAAAGTCAAATTCAAGTACTTCAAGCACCTTGTACGAACCCTATAAAAGTTACTGCGAGACGTCATCTGTGCGGTTTAGCACCATTCACAACCACGGCCTTTTGAACGGCAGCCTTTAAAAAAACGGTCAATGCAACGAGCACATTAGTCTCATATTCCTTCAGAGAAATAAAGCGTTTAATTGAGGTGTAACTTTGTGGAAGTTAGACTGTACTCTAACCTGTTAACGTTACATTATACGAACAACAACTAGAGAGCGCTCCCCCTTAGATACGGGAGAAAACAGGAAGCCCAACCTTTGAAGACAACCGGGTGTTTTTGCTCCCACCTCAAAGGTTCCGCATGTGCTTATTCTCTATTTTTTGTAGCTATTCTCTAGATAAAAGTGATGTTATGATAATTAAATAACGTGTAGCAAATCCTTGAAATGCAGCACAGGCCAGTTTGGAGACGGTACAGCTCAAACCTTACTAATCTACAAATCAATGCAACAAGATATCAAAGAAAAATCAAGCTACTGAAATAAACCCATTTTTGATATATACAGGTATTGAAGGTAAGGAAGATAAGGAAAATGCCTACATTATTCTCACTGGCACCACAAGTTGAATTGTTCATGTAATTTTTTAGTAGACTTTTTTAATTTAAGTTAGTGTTTAGCCTGGAAAGCCATAATGTTTGTGAAATGTAACCCTAAGCAAAAAAGAACCGAGGTTGGGTGCTGTGATAGTGTGCACACTTTTAATTTAAGTAAATATGGTGTGTGGTGTATTTGTGTGTGCATAGCCTACTGAACACTAAGTTTGTTTATATCATTACTGCACCAAATTGATTTTGAGCAGATGGCATCAAGAGCTCTCGGAGGACACTGTGTGTGCTTTGAAAATATTTGGAGGACCAAACACAGAGATGGATGTATTTTTAAACCAGTCTATTCAGGGACAAACAAAGTCACACTATATCCATACCATGATTACTGACATGGTGTGATAAGGATATTTTGCAAAGATTCAGAAATTTTACTGTAGAATATGGAAAATGTCTTTGTACAATAATGGAACTGTTGCATTTCTCACCCCATATGAATCAGCAATCTCACACTTCGTTTATTTTCACACTCTCCCACTCACATTTTGGTGTTCTTAATACAACAATAGCATCTGATACGAATCATGTTGATTAACTCAAATACTAATATCCAAGCTTCACCCAGTGAGACAACAGAAATGTCCCTCAGTTTCTTTTCAAACCACTGGTGAAAGAGATCTGTGTTTTCAGTAGCGCCCTTTGTCATGTAAACAGTCCCTTGATCATCCTGAGCTCATAACCAGGGTTGTTTGAGAAGGTTTGTTTGGGACAGGGTTTGGTCTGTTTGCATATGAAATGGAGGCTGAAGTGTACAAAGAGTGAATGATTGGTGGTGTCACAGCCTGATCACAGCTTTTGAAAATTGTTTGAGATCTTGCCCTAAAGAGAATGAGTGCTGTTTCTTTAGTTACCTGAGATTGTTATAAGGCTACCCCAGCCCCTACTGATGTTGTTCTACTACAGCTAATTCTGTCTTATGTGCATCTTTAAAAATAGTTCTACATGCTGGCTTATTTTCAGCTACAGAAATTTACGAATGTTTTCCATCAGAAAACAGTTGGACAGCTATTATGATAAAGTTACAAATATTGAGAGATTTAGTTCAATGGATTAATGCATTTTCTTTCATACATTTTTTCTCCTTACTTTAGCAACATATCTTGGGCTAGGAACAGGATAATGGAAGTAAAAAGGCTCCTTTCACTGGCTTCTAAACATAGAGCTCTCAGGCTTATTAAAGTGACACAACCAGGTAAGTGCCTAATTTATATGGAGCTGCCCCAACACTTACAAACACTCTAAGCCTGTAGAACCAGTGACATGACATAACTCTGTGAGTCCCATTTATGCTTGAGCAATGTCAGTATAGAAAGACAATGGATGTGAGTTTTCCTCCAGGAACTGGCAAGAAATGAGAGAACAGAGCATTTTCATCCAAAGTAATGTTAAAAAAAGGCTTTTGTGCCTTTTGAGTGTTGTAGCTACAGGGTTAAGTGTTTGACAGAGCTAGTGTACTGTAGATTTATGTTATCAGTCTGGGCTCTTCTCACATATGCCAGGTGCACACTAAGACACCGGGATATTGATTCTATAAACGGTAGAATTAAAGTGCATAATCAATATGGCAGTTGAACGCACCTGACATCTGGAACACTATTGGGCTTTACAAGATAAATAAATCTAAACAACATCGTTTTTGACTGATCTGCTCCATTGTGTTTGACTTCATACTACAATATTTTACACAAGGCTGTTACAGTTGCTGCAGTCAGATTGTATTTCACCACTACATATGAACACTCACCTGAGCAGACTATAAACCAGTATCTGGTGTGTGTTGTTCAGCCACTGTCTCTTCACCACCTGTGGCTCTCTGTCCATCATACATACTATAAATATTTGATTACTGATGCCAAAAAGTCAAGTGCTGCCAGCTAAGTCTTGCTGGTTGGGATATGTTCAAAATCAAAGGCCTGAGACAATAATAATTCATAAGTAGTGTCATATATGAGAACTTTCTGTAATCCAAATTATCAGCTAAGTGTCTCTTAAGGTAAATAAATGCTAGACCCTTGGCAGCATCATAACCACTCTTTGCTCATACAACCCCACTTTCATAAACCAGAGTAACAAAGTCATTGAGAAAAAAATAAAAAAACGTAGGAGGAAGGAATCTGAGATGTGGGCGACAAAGACGGAGGATGAGCAGAGCGTGTTCCTGTCCAGATGGAGCCTCTGTGGGGATGTTGGACCGGGCTTATGAGTGTGTGTAACCATTCTGGTGGACTGCCATGTGGAGGCTGAGTAGGTGGATTACTTGTGTTCAACAAGGGAAGTGATGAGTAGGTGCCTTTGGAGATTTTTCAAGATTGTCGTCTGAGAAGGTGTCCAGATTTATCATAGGCCTGTGTTCTTCTCAATGACGTGTACAAACCCGATTCCAAAAAAGTTGGGACACTACAAATTGTGAATTAAAACAAATGGTGTGGAAGTTTCAAATTTCAATATTTTATTCAGAATACAACATAGATGACATATCAGATGTTGAAAGTGAGACATTTTGAAATGTCATGCCAGATGTTGGCTCATTTTGGATTTCATGAGAGCTACACATCCAAAAAAAGAGGACCAATTTGCAACTTATTAGGTCAATTGGCAACAAGCTTGGGTTTAAAAAGAGCTTCTCAGAGTGACAGTGTCTAAGAAGTCAAGATGGGCATTCCCTCAATGTTGCGGCAAAAAATAGTGGAGCAATACCAGAAAGGGGTTTCAAAGAGAATTGCAAAGAGTTTGAAGTTATCATCATCTACAGTGCATAATATCATCCAAAGATTCAAAGAATCTAGAACAATCTCTGTGCGTAAGGGTCAAGGCCGGAATACCAGACTGGATGCCCGTGATCTTTGGACCCTTAGACCAGGGGTTCCCAAACTTTTCAGACCGCGACCCCCAATATTAGACTACTGACAATCCGCGACCTTTAAAAGATAAAAATAATGACTAAATACCAAATCTCTCTCTCTCTCTCTCTCTCTCTTTTCTCGACTTCCATCCACATGAAAAACAGCCTGCGGCAACTGTGTTACAGTAGGCCGCGGACTTGGCAACACGCCGTCACTTAACTGTCATAATTAATCGGAGCAAACAAAGTTTTACTAAGTTTTACAAAGTTTTACTTTCAGTTTATTTTAATTATTCTAAATTTATACTGCATCATTACAACCTTTTAAAAAATATATAAAAATAATAATCATAAAAAAAAAAAAAAAAAAAATCTGGAAATCATCTTGCGACCCCCCGCCCACCACTCCGCGACGACCCCCACTTTGGGAAGCAGTGCCTTAGACGGCACTGCATCACAAACAGGAATGCTACTGTAATGGAAATCACAACATGGGCTCAGGAATACTTCCAGAAAACATTGTCGGTGAACACAACCCACCGTGTCATCCGCCGTTGCCAACTTAAACTGTATATATGTCAAAAAAGAAGCCTCATCTAAACATGATCCAGAAGCGCAGGTGTTTTCTCTGGAGCCAAGGCTCATTTAAAATGGACTGTGTCAAAGTGGAAAACTGTTCTGTGGTCAGACAAATTAAAACTTGAAGTTCTTTTTGGAAGACTTTGCATTTTCCAACATGACAATGCCAGACATTATACTGCATCAATTACAACATCATGGCTGCGTAGAAGAAGGATCCGGTTCTGAAATGGCCAGCTCTTTCACCCATAGAAAACATTTGGTGCATCATGAAGAGAAAGATGCGACAAAGAAGACCTAAGACAGTTGAGCAACTAGAAGCCTGTTTAAGACAAGAATGTGACAACATTCTTTTTCCTAAATTTGAACAACTTGTCTCCTCAGTCCCCGGACGTTTGCAGACTGTTATAAAAAGAAGAGTGGATGCCACAGAGTGGTAAACATGGCCTTGTCCCAACTTTTTTGAGATGTGTTGCTGCCATGAAATTTAAAATCAACTTATTTTCCCTTAAAATGATAACATTTTCTCAGTTTAAACATTTGAAATGTCATCTATGTTGTATTCTGAATAAAATATTGAACTTTGAAACTTCCACATTATTGCATTCTGTTTTTATTCACAATTTGTAGTGTTCCAACATTTTTGGAATCGGGTTTGTAAGATAATAAAATTGTGACATGCTTCTGACATTGATAACAGGGTTTTTACATTCCTTTTTCTGCCAAATTATGCCATACTGAAGATGTAACTTTCCCAAATTTGAACCTGGCTCAGGACACAAAAAATGTAGGCTATTGTCTTTGCGTCAGTTCTTTTCAACTTCAACTAGATTTTGCAATGCCTGACTATCTGTGCATCAAGGACAGATACTTAATCATTTACAAAGAGCTTGTTTTTTCATTGTATTATGCTGAGAGGGCGACAGCTGAAACATTTACTATTGTTGGTCCATCTCTTTAATGGATTACGTGTAGGATTACAGTCTTTCAATTCCTGGATGGAGCATTATGGATTAAATTGGGATTGGTAATCCTACAGGAAATGTAATCCCATAACCGTGGGCAATATATGTCAAATGCTGAAGATGGTCTGTCTGTTTCTCTGCACTGCAAGGTCAGAGATTAATGGCCTGTTCTTGGTCCTGAGTATTACTCACACAGTCTGTTACTGTAGTCCAGTATAACTCTGCCTCTCTGTCTGTCAGGATTTAAACGAGCATGAGGCAGTGAAGACATTTACATTTCTGTGTACTCCTACGTAGTCTCCATTTTCTGCCAGGGATGATAAAATAAACCCTCGACCCGGTGTGCTAAAAGTGGTGAGAAAATTAGCTGTGACAAGCAAATTCTGTTAAAGCAACACACCACCTTATTAAATGTGAGACACAAAACTTTACTTTACCCAAGCTCCAATAAGGTTAAGAGGACTTTGAATTGGTTTATATAAAAATTTTGTGAGGCTAGTCAACTGTCATTGTCTGTCACAACTAGAGAAATGCTAATAGACTTTAGCTGTGAGGCTATTACTAAACATAAGGGTTGCAAGAATGGGCACCACTCATCACCCACTTATGTCATATTAACTGGAACAGTTTGACTCACTCTTAGTACGGATTAGGAATGTTACATGGTGCTTTATTCTAGGCAGTTTGAGTTTTTAAACAGAAACTTTACCCTTTAGGTTTTCCCCTTAATTACCTAATTACTAGATAGATAGATAGATAGATAGATAGATAGATAGATAGATAGATAGATAGATAGATAGATAGATAGATAGATAGATAGATAGATAGATAGATAGATAATAGATAAAACAGACAAAGAGGACTACAGTCTGTAAGCTTGGTGTTCAGTTGTTGCTAGCCATTGATGCTAATGTCTAAATGGAATTTCCTACTTTGCTGCAGCAAATTATTTATTTATTTTTGTAACCACATTTTCTGTTTTTAATTATGTATTAATTATCTCTTGCGTTTTCAATCTTCTTTTGTAATTTAGAGTTTCCGCTTGGGGACTTCTTTTATTGGATTAAAGTCACCACAACACAATAACAGTCAAATTGTGTGTTATGATAGAAATATATACACACGGAGGGATTCGCTTTAAAACTGCACTATATTTGTTTTTCTTGTTTTCATGTTATACTTGCCAACCATCTTTTTTTTAAATTCACAATTCCCCAACAGATCTGTACGAATGACAGCACCTCTGTCTCTGTGCTCTCCTCTTTATTGTCGGCGGAGGTCGAGGACGGGGTGTAGAAATGGGACACAAGGCGAGCGAGGACTGAGTAAAGAGCATGTGACAACCGACAAAGAGCTCAGGAGGAGGAAGTGAGGAGGAGTGTGAAGATGAGAGACTGGTGAGAATACAGTGTGACAGCATGATGCAAGGTGAGAAATATAAGCGTGTATTGCACCTCAAATCTTCTTTTTTAAGGCTTTGTGTTTGCATATATACTATTCAGTGTATCCTTATACCAGTGGGGTTTGACTCTTTGAATGCTTAAACCACTAAAAATACAGGACAAAAGAGATAAAGTAACTGACCTTGTCTTCATGATGTCCATAAAATCCTACTCACTGAGCAGCACAAATCACTCAAGATTTTTTTGGGGTATTTATTGATTCTAAAAAGAATCCTTGCATGACCCAAATTCTAAAGAAAGATTATTGTGGGGCACATATTCTCCTGTGAAAGCAAAGGCTGACTGGGGGAAGAGTTGTTGTAATAACAGAAGATTGGTCCTCAGTCTGAGAGTAAAGAGGTGTCCTTCATTTGAAGAAAACTATATTTTCCACTCTTCATACAGACATGGTATGGTCAAGACACAACAGCAGTCTTTACATCCAAAATTTGTTCTTTAATGCAAAGATCTGATATTTTACACAGCACAAAACACGCCAAACAGGACATAGACGTACAGTTTTTCAACAAACAGCAACAGTATACATACACAAATGCATCCAAGAAAATAAATAATTTAGGAAAAGACATACATTACTAACAAGCTTAGCGTTCAGTTTCAGGTATTAGAAAAAGAATAATGTTACAACACTAAAAAAACCCAGAAAGGCTCTGTAGACATCAGGCATATTACATCAAGATGACACAGCAGACTTGGAGCCATCATCAAAGATAAGATGTTTTGACCTGATTAAGCACCAGTTCAGTGGCAATACAAAAATTAAAGTATTTTTATTAGATCTATTTAATCTGTAATATTCCATAGAAACACTGATGCTTAATTAGTTCAAATATAATATGTAGAAAACCCCAACAGGCACTTTCCTCTGAAGACCATGTTTACGCTGGGGGAGCCGGTAAAATGGAAAATATTATATATAACACCAAAAGCAAGTTCATATCTCAGACATATTGTACCTTTGACATGCATGGAATGTATAAAGAAGGTTCACTTTGATTGTTACAATTCTGTATGTATTTTACTGAATGGACAAATGTCAGACACAATGGAAATAAATAAAGTTTTTGACATCATGACAAAGTGTACAATATAGGCCCAAAAGTTTAGTCTTTGTAAATGTGCACGTGATGGCTTAAGTAGGGCAAAGGCTTGTTAGGTAATGCATAGAATGCAAAACAGGGGCTCGTTTTTGGGTAGTCTCTCTTGGGAATGAGACTCCTCCAGTTTTCATGTCCCATCAGGGAGAAAAAACTTAGCCTTAGGTGTCACCAGGCAAAAACAGATCTACCAGCCTCAGATTAATGTTTTTGTGAAATGTGTGAGCAACACACCAAATTGGTAAGACACTACAAGATAATGACTACCTCATGCAGCGGTGAAAACGATGTAGTGTGTGAAAACTTTAGCTTTCATCATCCATTCTTCATATTTTAAACTGTTCACGACCTCACCTGCAATTGCACTGTCTCAGCCCTTAATTCACACCAGCAGAAGGCATTCAGCTAGCAACACTACTTCAACTAACAAAAACAAGGTCAACTAAAAGCAGCTGTGAATACTTTGTCAAATTTCTTATTACTTTTAAGTAAACTAGAAATCACTGCCAAATAGTTTAATTGTAAATCAATGAAAAATGTTATCCAATTCCAAATCATTTTGAGTAAGAAAATTAGTTGACATTATTGCAGTCGAGCTTTTAATAATAAAGAATTAAGTGAAAATTTTAGCTATTAGTTCATACCACAGTTAATCTCCAAAACTTGACAGATAGAATAGTGCCCTCTTAGTGCTGTTTCCCACTGTTTTTAAAGTCTCTGTCGGTCACTGGGAGCTCCTGCTGTGTTTACTACAAGGTTCGCCTGGGTCCTTTGTGGCTCCGCCATAAACTTCTATTTGGCTCTCAGTCCAAAGAGCCACTCCTCCTTGGGTCACTCTGCCACAGCGGGCCAAACTAGCCACCTGGTTAGACGACAGGACCCGGTCCCAAATGCCCACTTGGGACAACTCCCCCACCATGGCCTGGGTTGAGTCAAATCCCCCACCAAGGGTGTCCTGTAGGGAAAGAAGACATGGTTCGATGTTGCATAGTGAACACAGAGAAAAAGTGAAATAAGAGGGCTTAAGTTTCATAAATCAATACTTGACTTAAGATCCAATAGCTGAAAACTAATAAAATGTATGGAAACAATTGTGATAAATACAAGACAGAACAGAAAACAGAAATGTAATAGGACTAACACTTACTCATCACTTTCATTGCACTCAAAACTAATTTAACAGTCAACACATGCCAAGGTTTTTTTTAGAGTGTTCTATTGTGTTATTTAGAATTTTATTTTCTTTTAGTCGCTACTCTCATTCAATATTTGAAGCACTTACCTGCTCCTGCCCGAGTACTAGCACTCCCCCAGGTCGGATGTGATGCCCAGCGGCCAGTGAATGTCCCTCGCCCCTCAGCGTTCCCCCCTGGTAGGCCTGCCAGCTTCCTCCTTTCTGGCTCCAGCTCACACAGATGTGCTGCCAGCTGCCTCTAGTGATGTTCAGAGGTAGCTGCGCCACCTAGTCCCAACACAGCAGAAGAATTACATGAATATTACATTTAGGAATCTGCAATAGCTGTTTTGCTTAGTATTCAGAATTCAAGAGTCAGGTGCCACACAATACATTCAGAGCCCCATCTACTTCCTCCAAGGACACAACTTTTCCCCCAGAAATCTATTTCCATAATGACTTCATTGAATTACACCTTGTACCACTAACATCATCTTACTCCGCACTTGTGCACAAAGTCATTTATCTTGTCCTGATGTGTTGTAGTTATTTGTATGCTAATTTAATATCTCCACCTAACTGACTAATCAAGACCAGCGAGCATCAGTAGAAATCTTATTGGTATAAAGCTAGAGAAAACAGGACACTAATCTGAGGTGTGATAATGTTATCCTGTATCTACCTCAGATTAGTGGGTTTGTCTTCAATGAATAACGAGACGTTCTTACATTTACCTTATACATCCTTAATATTAATAATGTGACAAAGGACCGGGTCTGGGTCTAGTCCTGGTATGATCGAGTTGTTTTTTACTCCCGGCTCGGTCCTGGTTTAGTTGCAGCTCAGCTTTGGATAAATCCTGGTTTAGCCCGTTTGGTCCTAGTCTAGTCTGTTCATTATCTTTATGGACAGGATTTCTATGCGCAGCCAGGGGCCGGAGGGAGTCTGGTTTGGGGACCACAGGATCTCGTCTCTGCTTTTTGCAGATGATGTTGTCCTGTTGGCTCCATCAAGCCAGGACCTTCAGTGTGCACTGGGACGGTTTGCAGCCGAGTGTGAAGCGGCTGGGATGAGGATCAGCACCTCCAAGTCTGAGACCATGGTTCTCAGTCGGAAAAGGGTGGCTTGTCCCCTTCAGGTTGGTGGAGAGATCCTGCCTCAAGTGGAGGAGTTCAAGTATCTTGGGGTCTTGTTCACGAGTGAGGGAAGGAGGGAACGTGAGATTTGACAGACGGATCGGTGCAGCTTCTGCAGTGATGCGGTCGATGTACCGGTCTGTCGTGGTGAAGAAGGAGCTGAGCTGTAAGGCAAAGCTCTCGATTTACCGGTCAATCTACGTTCCTACTCTCACCTATGGTCATGAGCTTTGGGTCATGGCCGAAAGAACAAGATCCCGGATACAAGCGCCCGAAATGAGCTTTCTCCGCAGGTTAGACTGCTGCCCCCGCGACCCGTCCCCGGATAAGCGATAGAAGATGGGTGGATGGATGGAATATTAATAATGTATTGTATAAATTTATATAAATAATTGAAAATGAGATCCTGAATATACAGTGAATCTCAATGGGAAAACCACAGACATGTTATATAAATAGTAACCTTATCTCTTCCCGTGCTGTGCAGCTATTGACTGATACAATACCTTGTCGTTGATCAGCAGCTCCGTGGGAGTACGCAGGCCCTGGAGCAGCACCACTTCGTTGGGTTGCTCGGGAACGGCGTAAGACACTGGCGTCCCGATGCCTCGTTCCGCAGGACGCAACCACATGCAAATGGTAAAGGCGTGTAGCTTGGGGATATGATGTTTGACAACTGCGTACATGTAGTTTGTCCTTGTCGGAAAGGACAGTCTGTAGCCTTCTGGGAACGAACGGCCCGGGATACCTGGGAAAAGCAGAGAGAGAGTGCGCAGAATATCAGACAGGAGATCAAATAGATTTGTGCTAAGTATCTTCTTTTTATCCATATGATCTGTGAGCATCAGAGCAGGTTATCTCTCAGTCTTTCTCATCTTTTCTTTTTAAATTACTCAAGTTGAACATGATTAATTCATCCCAAAAGTATGACTTGATTTAATTTAGTAATATACAAAATGAAACACCAAAGCAGTTATGTCATATTATCTTCACATTCCAAAAAGCAGCCATTTTGTGTATCTCTTCTGCTATAAATACCCTTTCACCCACTCAGTACATTCAGTCCTACTTCTCTTAATACCAACCTTCCTCCAATCCTGAAATGCGGTGGTGGAGTTTATTGATGCCCTGGTCAATTTCCTTCCTGTGTTTCTCTGTTTCCAGCCTGAGGGTTTTTCTTTCCTTCTCCAGCAGGTCCAGCTTCTTCTGCAGCTCTCCCTCCAAGTCTTCCATTCTCCAGGGTTCATCGCCATCGGCTCTGTGCTCAGCTGACAGCTCTGGGCCACTGGACGTTCTCGCTTCCTCTGTCAGTCCGGATGTACTGCTGTCCGTCTGGTTGTGAGGAAAGGGGCCAATGTCTGACTGCAGACGAGGTAGATAGAATTAGATAGTTGTAATGTTGATAACAAGACATACAGTATATTATAGAAATGTGATTAATGGTAGTGGATAACATTTGTATTTGCATTAAAGATACTAGTCCTGTTAAGAAAAATAAGTTGACATTAACAAACTTTAATAAACATACCCATGGCCCTGGTGAAAATAATCTTCATGAATCATTTTAATAATAAAAAACTAGCCTTGATAGTTGCTTTCTTTCTGGTCAATAACTCATATGGCCAGTAGGCAAACAGCATAATTCACATGTTTTTCCATGTTTTCTTTGAAGCAGCTAATGTTTTTTATACCACAATTTTTTATCTACAGAAGAATTAAGCACTTGGAGCTACCAGAATAATTACTGAACCTTATTGCCTTTCAGTAAAGACCACTGTTTTAATTTGAAACAGTTTGTTTTTGTTTAGCTAACACTAGTTTGGCATACTATTACTGCTGTAATTAAACTGCAATAGGGCCCAGAGGGACTCAAGAGCAGTAGGAATTCAATATCAAATAATGGAAGCTGCATTATACCATGGCAATAACTGGATATAAGAGGGAGACATACGTGGAAATTGCAGTTATACATCTCAAATGGCTTTTCTGCTTAGAAATAAAAATTCCTCAAGTGCCACACAATACATTATGAGTCCTCACTAATTTACCTTTATCAGGCCAGGATGTGCATCACTTACAGTTTCATGCAAATACATTGGGTTATGAATCTAAATATAAACATAATTTGTCTGTGCATTCACACGTCTAAAGGGACCTTTCTCAATTATGTATAACGCACACACAAATGATTGGGAGTCAGAACGGCTGCCTTGAGAACACAATATTTGAGCTGACAACAAATTGCCTGCCACTGCTGCATAATAGATCACAGAATAAAGGTCTCCAGGCTCAGAGGGAGTCATGAGGGGATAACACACTCAGCAGGAATCCTAAAACCTTTGCTGTCAAGTACATCCCAGTAAAGATAGTCACAACTGTATAATATCCACTGCGACCCCCAGGGGATCCATGCGTATACAGTATATACTGTACTCACAGCTCAAGGAACACCACAGCATGTGCTACATCTGCCTCTAGTGCTTCACTCACAGCAATGTATACGCACCTTAAAAAGACAAGACCGTCCTATTTCATTTTATCATAAAATATTTTTTTGTATGTCAGCAGTGTCCCTGAAATGTCCCTTTTGCTGAGATGTAATGATAATTGTCATTTGCGGTAGTGTGGCATTCATAAAAAAAAAGCTATGGAAATTCACAGAATAAATGTTGTTAGACAGTTGTGTTGCTGAGCCTCAGGTTTAGCTCCAAGGCAGGTATTTACATGTGTGGAGGGCAAAACATAGACATCGTCTGCCTCCTTTTTATTGACAACTATAATAACCCATACATCATTCAGAAAAGACTTCCAAGCAGTGTACTGTGCAATATTGTTGTTAAGCATATCAGTAAAACTTTCTATATTTCTTTTAATGTATATTTTTAATTGGCTGTTTCTTTCTGCTATGGGTTCAGTCTGATATATGAATATATTGAAACACAGAGAGTGTGGTGCTTGAAACTATAACCACAACCATGTTGAGGTGCTGACTGTGATTATGTTAAATTTGAATTGTACTGTGCAGTCCCAGTATGTATGTGACTTTTCAACTTTTTTCAACATTTAGTCCTCAAACTCTCAGTTGACGGGTGGCTTTTAGTCCCAACTAAGTGGTGCCCATATTTACTAAAATGTCGTCCAAGGATAATTAAAGTTTACACTTGCTGCCATTATGGCCCTGCTGGAGCAGCAACACAAGGTGCTAACATTAACACTTTCCTGTCAAAATCATTGTCCAAACAAAACCTTAACTTAAACTGTGTTGGTTCCTAGTTTAGACCTGTTTAGTCCTGGTTCAGTCTTTGTTTGATTTATATACTGTAATACAGAGTTAAACTTTTACTATATCATATGTTTTTCTAATATTGTGCAGCCCAAAGAAATATGTTTCATCTGAATCTGCAGAAAAAACATATAATTATTTAGGCCTTCTGTCACTGAATCTGTAGGTAAAGAAAGAGTTTGGGGGTTTTGCCAAATCAGCCCACCTTCAAGTGTTTTTTCAGACCTGCTATTCCCCGGTGAGAGCCTTTTTTTGCACACTCACCTGTTTGCCGGATGTGGCTAACACCCCACACTGAGAATGTGAAATGGAACAAGTATACCTCCTGCTAAGGTGGTAAAACTCAACACACTGGGACAAGAACAAACAAGAAGGCTGAAAACAACGCCAAGAAACACATCAGTGGCGCTCACAGCAGCACTGCTGTTGTATTTATCATGACTTTTTCATAGTTTGCAGTCTGAGAAGTGCTGCTCCCTGGCTTCACTGCTCTCTGTTTAAGTATGGAAAACCTACACGGACATGACCAGTGCAAGCAAGCCCTATATGGCCGAATATAGGAACTTCATCAATTATGCATGGTATTTCTTTGGCCAAAATAAGGGTTATGGGTTATTAAAAACAGGCTTCTGGTCTGATATGAACATGTTACTCTGTAATCTTTTCCCTGGCTTGATCTCCTCTTGATTTAATCTGCATCTCCATCACTGCTCTATTCTGAGTTTCCCTTTTGTTCTGTGTTTCTTTTAATTATCAGATTTTTTTTAATCACATAAAAGCCAACAATACAGCTTGGTTATTTTAAATCGGTAAACCGTGATTTTTCATCTGTAATAAACACGTTTTTCTCGATACTGGCGACATAAAGAAAATCGTACTGAATCAGTCTGAGACAATAAAGTAGGGGTCTATTACTTCCTCATGAGACTTATACGTGCTCCCTGGGACTAATTACTTTGGCGGAGGGTGATTGATAATGACCCTGTCTTGTAGACTAATAGTCACGTAAAGGTAGCTTAATTGTTCTGCTTTACCTCCAGTTTCTCGATGCGGTCTTTGAGCTGAGAGATTGCCTGCTCCAGGTCATCCACGGCTCTTACGGTGAGTAAGTGAACACTGTCGGCGGTCGAGTCAGGGCTGTCCCGGACCATGACCCGGTCCAGGTGTACGTCCTCAGTCTTCCCTCCCCAGAGCCCTGCAGCCCTTCGCCTGTTCGTCCCGCTGCGGCCATTGAGCCCCTTCTCACACTCGGACAGCTTTCCGTCAGTTCCTTAATAGTGCGCTGGTCGCTTTGTATCTGGTCTTTTTGTTGGAGCACGGTTTGCCGGAGCTCGTCTGCTGTGGTGCGGAGGTAACCCCAGTCCTCTCCCGCGTACAGAGACGGGTCCTCGGCTTGTTGCTCAAACTTTCCCGCGTTACACTCTCCAGCGGGAATGGGCGTGCAGATGAGGCGGTTCACAGCGGGGTCGTGTCCGGTGAGTCCTGAAACCCCGTTCAAGCCAATGTTAAAGGTGGGCGCTTCGGAGCCGGGTGTTTCTGAACCGTGGAGGGCTCCCAGAGAGCTAGCCCGAGCCGCGGAGCCCCCCGCAGCGGGAGTGTTAGCCGCAAAGTCCGGGTAGAGAGACTGGTTGTCGGATGCGGACTGCTGAGCCGCGGCGGCTCTGGAGGAGCCCGTGTGCACCGCGGCGATAATGCAGATGACCGCCCCGATAAAGGCCACCATCCCGGCGGCTAAGATGACCACAATGAACTTCAGGGTTGCGGCGGGCACTAGCTTTAATCAGAAAAAAATGACCCGAAAAATGTAGCCTAACAAGGTAGCACAGAGGAAACTTCAAGCTCCAAAACAGCAGCAGAAAAATATCCTCCTCTCCACTTCACTTGACCATTTCCTGCTAAAACTAACGAATAAAACGAGAGTCCTGCTCGATAATTAAGGGATGATGGAGCCAACAGAAAACATCACAAGAAGCAGTGAGAAGCTTTCCTCATCCTCTCTCATCCTCTCTTCATCCTCTCTTCATCCTCTCTCCTCCGCGCATGTCCCACTGAACTAAGTCTGTTCACAGGAGACAACGAGTGGGAGTGGGTTATATATGAAAACACTGCTACCCAAGCTTGACAAAATAAAAATAAACTGTTTCTATTGCTTATTCTCCTGTAGACTGACCCACAGCCAACCTTTCCGATAAGAGCATATTTTGTGCCTAAAACACAGTCGTGCTGATGCTGCAGTCTCCTGTTTGTATGATTGCACTTTATGGCTGAATTGATTCTGCTTCCATTTCAATATGCACCACTACTGAAAGTGAGTTTCCCCTTTCCCTTTGGCTTAATATTTTCCAGCTCAGCAACACGTAATGTGCTGGTGAGATGTGGCCATAAGTCAGCCTGCAGGCTCCCAGAGGAACAGCTCCACAGCTGCAGGGATGGCAGAATGATGACCTGACTGTGCCTTGTGCAGCAGGCAGCCTACAGCCCTGCTGCCGTCGGTGCCATTAGTGACTTTTAATCATTAATGCTCCTGAGCCAACTGCATGTTCAAATTGCACTTAATTAAGGTAAGGATACTTGATGTGCTTCACACTAGAAAATCAAGTCAGGCTTATTTCAATTAAAAAGGACAAAGAAAAATATTTTAACCACAAAACATTGCTTACAGTAGTTGGAAAACCAACTACTAATATGCAAGAAAGAAAATCAATCGTAAAATGTGTATTGTAGGATTTGTTTAATGACAAATGAACAGCATTTTTATCTCCATTCCTTATACTGCAAGTCCTAATGACACTAATCCAATGTAAAAGAGCCTTTCATTGAGTCTAGACTGAGTCTGCATTACACTGTGTTATCAGTACACAGATGATACATGATAGTATTCCCCACTCTACAACATGTCTGCAGCATAATAGCTTAAACCAATGTGTCAGACATAAAATATTTCAGGCCATAAAACTGTAGCTCCAATCATGTATAAACTGTGAAGATGCTTAGATGTGCACAAGAATCAAGTCACTGCAAGGAACAGGAGATGACACAGGAAGTAGCCACCTCTACTACTCAAGTTATTAAGCTAAAAAATATGGTCCAATGGATGCAATAATGCAGCAAACATTTATCAAATTTACCATGGGATGTCCTCACTCACATTCTCATCACATTATTTTTCGTGTTGAGTAGAATGAAGTAAAACCCATCTGTATCATAACTTATACTTTAGTAAAAGTAAATCCCACTGATCCTAAAACTTATTTTAAAGGAATTACCTGGTGCTCTAAGATACAGCACAGTAAGACACCAGGGCTTTGTTTTTTATTGATCCAAAAGTTGTGCCTGTAAAAAGCACATCTCCATTTGTTATCTAAGTCTCCCTCAACCTTTACGTTTTGTACTCCAATGATGAGATTATTAATTTGTCTTTAATGAGGGTTACTCTGTTAACAATGTGATACTGATGATTCAAATATCATATTGCAAATGTTTTCACGTGAAACACTGTGTTTGAGTTTATGTTCACCTAAAAGTCAAGCCAAAGTTAGTTTTCCAAAGTAAAAAGCTGCTAGAAAAGAAACATGTTAACAAGTTTTTTAACATTCCAGTCATGCCTTTAGTTAGTTAACAGTGCCATCTAGTGCACGCCGGAGCCTCACTCGGTCTCTATTTGCATACTATATTTAACAGGACCTGTGAACTGTGCACAATTAACTGTGTAACCAAACCCTGACAGCGCCCATCTTACCTCCCTCTGCCGACCTGTGTTCTCAGAGGGAATACATCAGCACCAGATGGCACCTGCACCTTTGTGATGGCAGTTTAATGGGAGTTCACTGACTCCAACATGCAGTGGGAAAAAAAAACTTCCACTCCATGATGATAAATACGTCAGACAGATTGCAACAGAAGAGAAGCAGTGTGTATTGTGCCTCTGTGTAACGCACATTTCTTTAGGAAAGAAATGAAATCGATCTGTTTCTCTCCTCTCACACACAGATCGGATAGAATTTGGCAGCACTGCTCTCCCTTTGGATTCTTCATTTTTATATAAATCCACTCTCGCCACAGATGATTATCCCAAACTACAGGCTCACTAGTGCTTCCTTTTGCTTTGGAAATGAGGATTACTACATTTCAAGTGATAAAATATCCGGATTATAGGATTTTATCACTCATTTCTGTATTAACCAATCAGCAACATAGAATATGAGTGCTTATTCCTGTTTCTGGAGGATTAATGTGCTCATTAGTGCCTTTTGGAAGCATTTACTGAGTGTATCTTGAACAATATGTACAAGTCCAAAATTGAAATGAACAGGACACAGATATAACCGGGTTTACAGCATATGTCATGGTGTTTTATGGTCACTGTGTTTAATAATTAACCACTGTCTTTCACAGGCCACACTGGTGTGGATTACTAACAACACACAGGGCTGCCTTCTCAGTCCAGAACAATTACCTAGCTCTTCCTCTTCCTTCCCACAGAAACTCTGGCTCCAATTTGTAAATGATATAAAACCAATACAGTCTTCGGCAGGTTTCTCGCTGACAGTTGCACTATTATGGATAGAAACATGTCAGGGATGAGCAGTGATCAGCTACATCGCTCCACCTTAGAGATATACTCGGTAAGTAACACCTCAAATGTGACTACACGCTCACTTTTCCTACAGGTGAAAGTAGAGCAGTTTTTATTTGTAGATGTACTTTCTGCCAAGGACTCAAATGTCTCAATATTTAAGACATTTTTCTCACATCTACGATAACACCAGGGATTACGTTCTAGATTTTCTCAGCTCAGAAATACAAATTTCAAAAGATGAAGCCTCACCCGAAGGCCTGCAAATGATTCTTGGAATTCAAAAATGGTCTTTGTTCTCTCTTTTATTTTGACACAGCACTTGATGGATGAGTTCAACCCAAGCTTACACAGGCTGGCCTCACTGGGAAACAGCTATGTGGAGGCTTTTCAAGGTAAAACTGAAATAAAGTAAAGAAGACCTTTTCCAAATTCATACATCCGTTTTTAATAGTTATAAACTGTAAAGAAGCAGTCCCCAGAGCTATCCCGCCTCAGTTTCTCTAGATATCATTCCAAAGTCCATCCATATATCCTGCTCCTGAGAGCCTGTCATTAACAGTTATTGATATGACTGCATTATCAATAGACAAACATAACTGGTTTTATGGTGTTGGTGTTCGATGGAAAATATCACATAGGTGTTTATTTATGGAAAGAATTATAGCATTTGTGTAGCAACTAAATAGTGTATTTTATGTTTAAATTATTCACACCTCTAAATCCTGAAGTAATAAAAAGGCTTAAATGTTTAGCAGTAATCAGCATTATATCAATACAGCTTTAAAGGGCAGTTCATACATAACCTAATCCATCTGATTGGGTAGCTTTACTTCTCAAATAGAAGATATTTTCAGAACACACACTTGATTTTACTGCTGTTGTCCAGTATATTATCACTAGCGTAGTTTTATTCTGGTTTCCTCAAAATTGAAATCCAGTAGTCTCCCAGCCGCAGGGAGTGTGTGTTTGATTAATAAGCACCGGCTTCAATTGTCCAATAATATAACAGACTTTTATTATGAGCTGAAAATGAGGATTCGCCATTTTGAAGATCTATCTCTGAAAGGGAAAGCCTTGTAAGTTCAATTCACTGAGGAACACAAGATGAGAATTTTAATTGGGGTCAAAGTCTTATTAGATGATGTTTTGTCTTCATATGTATGTGTGTTTGTGATGATTAATGGATTATTACATTATTATTATTATGTGTGTTTTAGTTTTGGCTGTTAAAAGTGAGGCTTACTTCAAGGCCCTTTCTAAAATAGGAGAACGAGCTTTTCACACACGCTCCCTCGGTAAGTCTCTGCTCGTGCCATGTCATGTCTATAACAGGAAATACTGACGAGGTGTACTGTCTCTCTTTCTTATCTTTTGTGTGTTTTAGTCACTTATTAATCAAGTGACAATTTATTACTCTCACTTAACCCCGTGAGCCAAATAGCCTTTAATCATGTAATGTGTCAATGGCAGCTGCGGGTGTAGAATGTAAAACCCAGGGCAGTAAATGTTACTGATTATTGTTCCGTGTAAACGCCTACAAGAGTTAATAGCTTGTACCATAATATTTTTCCGGACCAATTTGAATAAAAATGAAGCTCTATGACTTCAAACCAGAGAATTGGCCGCTTGCTCTCCTACTACAAGTTTTAACAAAGACCCACTTCTCAAATATATTCAAGTTAAGAGTTGAAACTGGTTTAGTATTAGTGACTAGCCTGTCTACAAAGTGTTTCGCTAATGTAATTAATTAAATGCTTTGTAGACAGGATTAGTGTTAGCAGCACTAGCTAACTGAAGTTAATTTTGTCATATTTCTTCCAACTCTGACTAATTCAAAATCAAATTGCAACTTTTTAGCAATGTTAGCACAGCAGCACATAGGAACTTGTTTGTAGCGTTAGCAGCACAAGCTAACTAAAGCTAATTTTGTGGTACGTCTACCAACTTTGAATACACATAGCCGTTTTAAATTATAGCATTGCTCCAATAATTGTACCTGTTATGAGTGCAATATATTTATGTTATAATCAAACACTGGGTTTTTAGTGCGTTTTGGCAAAAAGATTATCACAAGGCTGCAGGGAGCATAAATAATGTAGAGTTACAGGCAGCGGGCCATGCTCCGCTCACTTAACCCCACTCTAAAATGGAGCTGGTGAGAATGTAGAGTTTCACTGTTGTATTTCCAGGATGTTACTATGTTGTCATGTCGAAATGGGGAGTTACATCCCAAACAACTTTTCCGGATAAATACAAATAACCACTATTTTCTGCATTCTGCCTCTGGTTGTTTACAAAACCACCATCTACTTGTGTATGAGTTTAAATCAATGCACTCTTTGTTCAAATCAGCATGCTTGTGGGAATAGTGATAATGTCCTTGTATTTTGGGCTCCGTTTCACAAATTGCAGTGCCAGTGCAAGTACAAACCCCTTCTTGTTGTCAGCTGTGGTCTAGTTGGCTAAAATATTCATGAAAGGTTTGGACAAAGGCGATGTAGGGGTGGAATTGAACAAAGAATTCATAAATGTTTCTTTAGCACTGGATTCACTGACTTCATTTTGCCACTATGCCTAAATATTTCATAACAACCCAACCAGGTGTGAAAAGAAGGTATTGTCTAATTTATTGAGTTATGTTTTAATAAGGCTTCGAAAAAGGGTGTGTTTTTGCACATCTATTATCTTACCATTAAAACCCAGTAATAGTGTAAATGTATTTGGTATGATCGAATTAGAGAGAAGTTGTTGTGACCACATGGTGCTTCACCGTTACGTAATAAATTTTGCAAGTTTTACTGTTGTGTTTACAAAATCTTACTGCGGTCCTGACTAAAGTGACTATGCCATGATTAGAGATTATTTAGTTATAGGCAAACTTGATTTCTATATTTAGAAATATTTAATGTTATTATTGTACCAAAAAGTTATAGGAGTTAAAAAAAAAGCTGAAATTTTAGAGCCAAAATTAGAGAGCAGTTTTAGCTTCAAAGAAATGGAAATTTTAAAAATGTTTTGGTAAAATGTTTATTGTTGGTTTTTTTTGGTGAACATTTTTAGGATTGCACTGTAAAGACTCTTTACACAGTAGTTTAATCATTAATGTCACAAACCCTATGCTCTTACTGGTAACAGTTTAGTAATATATAATAATTACAGGTGATGGCTACACAACCCTGAACCCTGTGTCATAAAAAAAAAAAAAAGAAATAAAACTGTCAAGAAAAAGTCCTAGAAATGTCCAAGTAGTTGGAAAAATATTTCATAGATTGGGAGCCCTTGTAGTGTGGATGTAATAATCCCACTGTAAATTATAATTTTTACCAATTCTAAACCAACCTTTGTTCCAACATTATTCCGCCAAATTCGAATGGCTTTTTAAATTGTATCATCCATGTATGGCCATAAAGGTGACGTCCTGATCCAGATCGCTGAGAGCCAAAGGAGACTTACCTCAGAGCTTGAGGGAATCGTAAGTCAAACCACTAAAACATTTGTGTCTGTCACTCCCTGTGACAAACTGCTTGTTCCTTATCGTATTTGTTTTCACTTGGTTATCTTCTCAGTTCCGCTGGTTCCAGTTGGAGGTGCTGCGGGAGATGGACAACAACGTCAGAATGGACATAGATTACATTGTGGTAAGGGATTGAGTGAGTTGAGTGTGAGCCCCACAAGGTCAAAACCACAACACTCTAACTGTTGTTATTATTATGACTGAGAGGAGTGAGCCATCTGATAAACAGATTTTTACTATGCTGCACACTGACCTAATGAAGAGTCTATTAATTCCACCTGACATTAGCATGAGCTCTTATCCCACTCAAGCCGCCGCGGGACAAAAAGGAGCTGAGTCTGTCTGCAGCCCTCTTTCTACACCACTGCTAATTTTCAGCTGACAGTCTGCTACTCTAGCTGCATGACCAGAATGATTATATTCAGACGTGATATGAATTCTCTCCCACAGGGGAGCAAGAAACATTATGAGCTCGAAGTCCACAGCCAGGCAGCGGCTCTGGAGAGACAGTCCCAGAGAAGAATGAACCAGGTTTGTAAAAGAATCTCCTTTTTCTCTCTGAAACTCTCTGAAAGGAAACTCGGCATTATCTTTATAGTGTGTATAAATTTATCTAAGTATCTTGGTTTAATGTGTTCAGCAGGACTCTAGTGAATATGTGCAGTTCCTCCGAGAAAGCAACTACGAGGCCTTTCAGGAAGAGGAGAGGAGATACCGCTTCCTGGCTGAGAAACACTGTGGTCTAATACAGTCATTCACACGCCTCATGAATAAGGTCCACAGCTCAATCTGAAATTTGAGACTTTTCTGTATCCAATCGCTGCATAACGAACAAGAAGAGAACTCATGTGCAAAATAATTATCAGAGATGATCCCCCGCAGGGAAATTACCATCCTTTTATAATGAGGGTCAATCTCGGAGCAGCTTAGTCATTTCAGTAAGCCAGAATGACATCACCTCCACTTGGACTTTGGTCTTTTATTTATTTATTTAATTTGTTTTACCACTAACCCATTTAAGTTTTACTGTGTGCCGTAAAAACTCAAGTATGTTTAAACATTTCATAGAAATATCCCTGACCTATATTTAGATAGTTCACACCTCTGGCCAATTAGAAATCATCTGTTATTTATATTTTAATGCTAATGAGGAGCTAATGAAGCGCAGTGGGACTGTATTCATGGAAGTGGTTCACGGCCACAAGCTAACCCAGAGTGCTCTGTTGAAACCATATCTCTGTAGACTACATGTCCTGCATGCACATGACAGTTTTTATGTGTTTTGTTGCACTGCAGACAGGAGGATCTCTGCAGCAGAGAGCAGACTCATGGTCAGAGGAAGCCAGCGCCACCAGGAGACAACAAACCAGAAGACATTCTGTAAGTTTAAAAGACACTTAGAACCACATATTATTTGAATCTTTGAAGTAATGTATAACTCAACTTTGGGAATGAGAAGGAGAAGGTTTATAATAATATGGACTGTGGAAGAAGACAATAGTGTTTGAAGTTTAAAACTTTATGCTCTAAACGTACCTATTAGAATTTCTTTATCTAATAAATATGTATAACTAATTATATTGTGAAGGCACTTTTTTGCATCTTCAGTGTCTTCCATACTCATGAGCACTGGAGTAAAAGCTTATTTGTGTTCCCATGTTGCCCTCTGGTGGCCACAGCATGAATTACTTTGAGTCATTGGGGCACAGTCACACGAAGATTTATACATTATGCTGTTTTTAGATGCTGTAATTACTATTCAAGTAAACAACACTGATGCCCCAAGAGATAAAACCTGTCAGTCTGCTCTGTAGTGGAAGATGACATGCTGCCAAACCCACTAAAGCCACATCTGACTACAATCACAATCAGAGGATTTACAGAGATTCTGCTTCTGCTCTTATTCTTGTCTTTATTGAAGTATATTGTGTTGTTTTGAGCTGTACTGTCATACAAAGTACTTTATTCCCCACAACATACATTACCAGTCAAAGGTTTGGACACATTTTCTAATTAAATTCAATGAGAAAGTGTGTCCAAACCTTTTACTGGTAGTGTATAAAACGTAAAACTCATGAATGTGTCTGAGACATTTGAGTAGGAATGCAGTTTTGAGCTAGATGCAGAGTGATAACAGGAGTCCTTTAAGGAAACTAGTTCCGAGATTATAGTTTAGCAGCTTAACTATGTATTACACTAAAATATTAACAGTAACACAAAAAGTGAAAGCTGTATACCTGACCTTGCATGCCGTGTATACATTTGAGAATATTGGAATTTTAGATATTCTTTTAAGATTAATACAGACCTTGATATTGAATCTATATAAATAAATGACGGACACAAGTTAGAATCTCAAATAAAGTCAACGTTCCTTTGATATGAAATACAATAAAGGGTTCACTGACATTTATTTAATTTGATTGAGCATGAATTATTGAATATTACTTATTTAGGTGTAATTATGAGCCAGAAAAATACAAAAATGTGATTAAAAACACAATTTAATTCGATTGAGTAGAATTTAATAGAACTAAATAAAATCATTTTTATTATTATCTCTTGCATTACTTTTATTCATTTAGCTTTTATCCAAAGCGACTTACATTGAGCTTCTAATTACCAGTGTTACAACCACTGGAGGCAAGGTGGGTTAAGTGTCCTGCCCAAAGACACAATGAACTGTGGGGAGAGGACGACCACTCTATCACTGAGCCACTGCCCCGCATTAGAGCTATTACGATTAGATATGCATATGATATTCAGTTTTTACAGACTTGTTATTCAAAATAGCTCAATTTCCGAGGCTTCATAAAGGTTTCAGGAGTTATTGTAGAGGTGTTTAGAAGCAAAATGATTAAATTCTCCATTGAGCCGCTACTGCTACTTGCTGTTTTGTTTCCATTATTCATCAATGGTGAGGACTGAAGATTGAAAAATGTTACATCTGTTGTACGACGCTGCCCATGTGTGAAATTGGAGAGCCTGCTTCGTCTCTGACAAACGGCCTGAATGACCTGCTGTTTTTATTTAAATATGGAATTAGATGTTATATTTCACAACATTCAAAACCATGTGTGTGCTCTTGGTCAAACAGGTGGAGATTATGAAAAACAGAGAGGAGCTGGGAAGAGCGCCGTCAAGGGGTGAGTTATTCATTAAATCTGTCACAATGAAATAGAATATGAGGCACAATTGTTTCTTACTCGACATAATAGGTTTAACAAACCCTGCCATAACTCATTTATTTCCCTGTGATATGTCCCATTTATTCAAATGTTAGTAATGAGAGTGATTTTCTATCATATTCATTGGAGGTGCAAGCTGCTTTATCATACTTTTAGCCCTAATCTTTGTCTCCCTTTTTCTTTGCTTTTCTTTATCTCTCTCATTTGCTAAATTTGCAAGTCACACATTTTTCTCCTCCGAAAGCCTGTAATTATGGGGCTTTGTAATCATGTGTAAATATAGATAAGGTAATGAAATATCCAAAATAAATAATAAATGATCTCTGTAATATTGAATACTGGCTGTTTTAATTTCATTCGGCTTTGCCTGGTGTTAATATTGACAATTCATTCAAGGTCAAAAGTAATGTGACAATATTTTCAGGTCTAAATGTTTGTTGTTTGTTGTTCTCTCACAGCCCCATCTCCTGAGGTCAGATCTCAACAGGGCTCCATTTCAGACTCACAGGGGGGCGGCGCTGGCAGCAGATCCCTGAGAGCTCTGGTAGCGCATCAGCCGGGGAACTCCAACACTACGCTGCTGCCCTTCAACAGAGGAGAGGTGATCAGCGTCCTGGTGCAGCAGCCCAGGAACGGCTGGCTGTACGGCCGTGCAGAGTCCAGTGCACGGTCAGTTACTCACTCATTCACGCTGAGGTTATTCTGACCCTTATATGAGCAATGGGGGGACCTTGCAGGTGTATTCAGTATTTATATCTAATTATAATTTTCATTTACAAATATAATTGTTGTTTTTTTGTAAATATATGTATTTCGTCCTGGGAGTGGATCCCTCCTTCTGTGGTTCTCCCTGAGGTTTCTCTTTTTTCCCGTCTGGGTTTTTTGGGAGTTTTTCCTTACCCTGATGGAGGGTCTAAGGACAGGGGATGTTGTCTAGTGCAGTCTGTTAAGCCCTTTGAGGCTTTTGTATATTGGGCTATACAAAAATAAATGTCTTCTCTTGTCTTATACTTTCTGTTCTTGTTTTGGATGCCCAACTATAATGTGGTACTAGGTAATTACTGATCCGTAACATGCCTGAGTTTGATTATCCCCCCCTCCCTTGTCCTCCGCTGGTTTGTGCTCACATTGCCACAAAATTGGTCCTGAGCACCTCATGCAGTCAACCGGGGCTGGATTGAACATAGCTAGCTTTGTAGTATTGGGCTTTATGTCCATCTGTGCAATGGACAGCATAACACACAGAACACCCAGCTGAGGGGCTGCATATGCCACATACTTGTGTGTGTACTCATGGGCCTAATTGCATGGTGCCTTGATCTAACTTTGGTCAAAGTGCCATTTTTTAAGATGTGCAGTACAGAGTGTGTAAATGCACCCATAGTGTAATAATCTTGTAGATGGCGTTCACTCTAGAGTCCTAGTTAGAGTTATAACAGCACCAACCGGAAGTGTAAATGCTGACTGACCATATATTTAAACACATAACGTAAAAAAAAAAATATTAAGAAGATAAAATATATATATATTTAGATAAATACTTTATTGAGCTGTTTACAGTACATTTTTTCACTGTGAAGAACCCATTAATGTTGGTATTGTAAGTTTGTGCCCCATACATTATTGACAATCCATTATGCCTCTGCTGATCCAGTATAGAATACTTTTTGTATTTCATTTATGTCTAACTTTTAATGTTCAACAGACTTATTTAACAGTTTCACAGCATGTAAACCCGTATATGATTTGTCTATTTGCTTGTGTGTAATGTGCAAATGGTGACTGTAGCTCAATTGATATTATTCTCAGTCAGGGGTGGTTCCCGGCCTCTTTTGTGGAATCTGTTGATGATCCTCCAAAAGCAGCTGCCTCCAGGTAAGTGTTTCAGTTCACAAATGATTAGTTAACCCACTAAACAAAAGTTGGAAAACTTTATTAAGTGGCACCTCCGGCTGTCCTTGTTGTTTTTCAAAAGAGGGTCAGGCTCTGAATAACATTTGGGTGACCTATTGTTGTAAGGGACGCTGCTGACAGCTAAAACATTGTAGTGTGGACACACACCTCCTCACAACCAAATGTGATATAATATACTCATATATGTGCCTGTTTGTTTAATATCTTTAGTAACTCAACTTTGCGAAGCACAAGCAGCATGACCAGTCAGAACCAACCAGTAGGGAGTGCCCAGAACCAAGCCCCGCCCCCTCCGCCTCCTCCACCACCGTCACAATCATCCAATAAGAACTCACAGTCACAACCAGTCAGTAAAAGCCAGCCAACTTCAGAAAAAAAGGTAATTTTAATACTCACTTCAATCTGTATCAATAACTAGTTCCACACAGTTATATTTAATCCCTTGATTGTATTTCATGGGCAAATTGAACCTTTTCAACTGGATGAATATAAAGGATTGAAACATGTAAATAAGTGTTGATGCAGATATTTACAATATTACAGGGAAAGTGCGGAAAAGTTTTGTTCTCAATGACACCACAGCCCTCTTTTTGGTGGATGCAAGGAGGAAGCTCCAGCTGCTGATAGTGTCTAGGCAAGAACTCAGTGTGGGTTTGAGTGGCCATTTGTTAATAAAAAAAAACTGTATGTGCAGATGAACGTTGTACATACAGTACTTAGCTTTAAGGCATTGCTGTGTTTAAGTTTGGAGTGTGTGTATGTATAGTATTTTCAAACAATATAATTTTTTGTTAGAATATAGTGCTTCAGTGCAGAGTGCTTTATAACAGTCCATGGACTTTGAGCACATTTTCGATGTTTACCTGCATGCCTCTACTGAACTTGTGAGTTTGCATCAACAGCATTAACCTTGTGCTTGTGTGTATAAGTGAGTTCCCCTGCCTCAGCACATTGCAGAGCTTACAGGAGCGATGTCTGAAAGCAGCGGGGCAAAAGGGTCGAGGGCTGGAGCCTGCTTACACTCCATTACTGCATGTTTCTACATTTTTGGCCCGTCTCTTACTTTGACTTATATTTTGACAGGGATCACAAGCACCAAGATCACATCCTGAACTCTTTCCCAGGTGAGATTTTTTAAAATGCCGTGTTCCTGCTGCTCATTCTCTGAAGGTTTTGGCTCTCAAAGACCCTAATGATATGTTTGGAGTATATCACGAAGCCATTAAATGGGAGAGCAGTAGATGAGGGCAGTGATCTAAATGGCCTCTTTTCCATTAGCTTCAAGAGCAGTTTGAGACCATTTTAGCTACAGCCATTTAGGAACAATGGCTTATAGGCTATCACACTCAGTGATCAGGCAGTAGAGATTGAAAAGCTCTTCTTAGTCCTCCTGTTGTTATGACCTGTACGTTCAAGAGCCTTATATAATATTACTCTTTTTATTGCCTCAGTGTTCATTTCTCTGTTTCTTTCTTGTTGTTGAAGGGGTACCAACCCATTTGCAACAGTGAAGCTGAAACCCACATCCACCAATGACAGATCAGCCCCAAAGATCAGACGCTGACTTCTCACAGTGTGTAAACAAGACTTTAAAATGTGTTATTGATGATAGTCACATTTTTAAAAATCACAATGCATGTGAGTCCCATCTCTGTCTGGATGAGCTGTGGTTATGTTCTAGCCAAGTAGGGGCAAAAGTCTAAAAGCTACATGACCCTTTTTAATTTATCCATGTTTGAGTGATTCTTCAACTCAATGAGGTATTTGAAGCTGTAGAAGCCAAAAAAATAACTTCTGTCTAGTGTTGATGCACAACTAACTTTAATTTAATGTATAATAATATTTGTTTCTACTGTAATTCTGTGCCTTTCTCAAAATCCATTATGTACTGCTCAGGTATGAAAGTGTGATGTCATTTTCTGTCTTCATGATTTTATCTTTTTTTTTTTTTTTACTTTTGCTAATATATATTTTATTGAATCATACCCCGTGTGCTCACGTTGAAATGGCTTTTGGTAAATGAAGATCTAACCTCAGGTAAAAATAGCATAAAAAGTCTGATTCATGTATTATGGGAAACTATTTTAATGGGACCGGTTCATCAATAAAATGTATAGTTTTATAAGCAGACAATGGGTAAATGATAACTTCAGTAATATGTAGTAACTCATGAAGTGTTATTGCAGATTGTAAATGTGGCACCAATCAAGAAATGTGTCATTCTGGGATATTTTTATTTTAAATAAATGCTCTGACTTGAGAAACCGTTTCTCTGCTAATCTTCCGGGATAAGTAGCAGCTTGTCTGTGACACACCGGTGTATGGGTGTATGGGTGTATGATAGACGCTAAAGCCTCAAATCTGTGTGTGCTCAGGCAGTAAAATGGCCTACTAAAGAC